>BSBM01001998.1:0-10000 GCA_027924585.1 Larix kaempferi
TGAAAGAAAGGTCTGGTAGAACAGGTGGGATAGCATGCACTTCAGTAGAGGAATCAGAGTAAGAGAGCAGCTACCGAGACTTGCCTCAAGAAGTGTGATGGAAGCCTAGCCTGTGCAAAGCTGGTATGTATGTCCACCCCACCCGTTCGTTGTCCAACAGCTCTAGGTAAAGCCGCCTTCCTTCCATCAGTCCTCTCTCGGCTACTAGATCATCCATCCGGAGCTTCAAATAGAAGGGATAATAACATTCCCGACTCACTACGTGCATTCCTGGTATAGGGCTACAGGTCTTCTAGTTCTTGCGAGTAAAGAGTAAACCAAGGAAGGGGGTAGTTAATAGAGGCCATACCTGACTGCAACTGGAGTCTTCCTGGCTGGCTTCATCCCATCCAATTTCTGTGTTGGGCAGCACTCCATGGTTCTAGGTTTTCGGCAGTAGTACTAGAAGGGTAAGGGAGAAAAGCTGTTCCTACTAAGAATCATAAAGGCAAGTGTGATAAGATCTCCTAGCTGACTTTGTTTGAGCATCCACGATATCCTAACAGTTTGAAGCCCATCTCATTCCATCCCCATAAAAGAATCCCATACCAAGGTATCAGATGTCCCAACAAGAATCTAATCTACCGCATCCCCGGCAGGCAGTTAAAGGATCTAAGCAATCAGGTCAAGCACGACCGCACCCTATCCTATGTGGGCTACTTACCCATGCCATCCATCCAGCCATATCCATGTATCTGAAGTTGAGGCTGTTGAGAATCAAGCTATCCGGGGCAGTTCGACGCAGCTAAAGAAAGGTTAACCCTCTCAACTACGAAACCATCCCGCCATGCACATGCTACTAAGAGTGCTCGGCTAATAAACCATCATCCCATCAATTAGCCCATTCAATTAGTCCAGTCGAATAGCGCAGCAGCCAGCCAAGTTGATTATCATCCAACCAGGCAGGTGGCATGGCAGCATAACTTGTTCTAAGTGCATTACGCGAACAGCTCGCTCGTAGGGTGAGGAGTGGTCTGCTCGATCCATGAACCTTTGACAGGAGGTGATGGTGGTGGTTAGTGCAGGTTCTTTACACCATGCCCAGGTTGTTACTCCCCACCTTCTCACATACGCTTTGAGGAGCTTGTGAGGGGACTATAAGGGTGCTGGAGGAGGCTGTGATGAACGATAAGGCTCTGAATAAACGTAGATAGGTTTTAGCTAAAGAAGGCTCTGAAGGCTCTCTAGATGGCTTTGAGGAGCTTGTGGTTCACTCTATAAGGGCTCTAGAGAGGGCTGGGATGGCTCGATAGGTGCTCTTAATGAACGCGGAAGGCTTTGAGCTCAATAAGGCTCAGAAGGCACTCTACCTTATTCTCTTTACTTAAGTGCAACCAACCTACTGACTACCACTTGCATACATCCTTTACTACCTACTTGACCTATTACACTCTTACTTAAGGGCTAGCTCGCATTATATAGAAGGGCAAGGATAATTAATATAGTTAGAATTAGCCATTTTAGTAATAAATGTACAATGAATAGAGAGAGAATTAGCCATTTCTCTAATAAACGTCTAATATAACTAGGTCACATTAGTCATTTAACTAATAAAAGGACAATTAAGACAGATCTAATTAGTCATTTAACTAATAAAAGGACAATTAAGATAGATCTAATTCTCCATTTCACTAATAAACGTCTAATATAACTAGGGTACATTAGTCATTTCACTCATAAACGTACAATTCGTAGGAATAGAATTATCCATTTCAATAATAAACGACCAATTAAGAGAGTTAGAATTAGCCATTTAACTAATAAACGACCAATTAAGAGATACATCATTATCCATTTACTTCTAAAACGTCCAATTAATAGAGTTAGAATTATCCATTTCACTAATAAAAGTCCAATTAATAGAGTTAGAATTATCCATTTCACTAATAAAAAGTCCAATTAAGTTGTTATTACATATATAAATAATGATGAATCAACCCGCCCAATATACCCATTTCAATAAGAAATGTCTAATCTGCCTAGCCATTTACTAATAAAAAGGACCTAGCGTAATTACATATATAAATAATGAACAGCCGTGAGTATATAAACACAGTCAAATTAGGAACGGAGTCGCGAAACTGCAACTCCCTCTCCTAGGGTGAAGGTATAAAGGGAAGGGTAAGCTTGGATCATCATCTAATCCGGTGCTTATAATCGAAGGGTTCATAGCATGCCATACTTACAGTCTTCCTGACTAAAGAAAGTGTAAGGGACAGCACTCTACTAAGTAGGGTTATATAGTTAAAGTAAATAGAATTGGTGGGTGCCCAGCCGGGGTTGTAACAGTTCAATAAAGGCAAGGTAGTAAAAGGTTAATAGCAATAAAAGAGTGCCTAGCAACTAAGTATTCCTGGCTTAAGCACTAGGTATGTTATTTCGTCTACGTGCCCTTCGCTCTTGCCGTTGGAGAACCGGTAGATTGATTCCTTCTCGAAAGAGATATTATGTTTTAGATATTGTACAAAAAGGAAGGGATAATTTTCGGGCACAGCAGAATAGAGGAAGGCAGGGGGGCTGTTGTGTGCGGCTACCCCTTTCCCAAACTTTGCCCTTTCACTCGTAATAGGTATGGATGGAGCACCGAAGCTGAGCAAGCAAAAGATTTTTATTGATTGATACCTCTTGGAATTCCAAAGTGTGAATGTGTAATGCGCTCACTGGGCCCCTATCGGATCTTTGGATGAAAACACCACTCTTACTCGTCATCGATATATATGGGGATATTGAAACCCTTATATAATGACGCTACGTTGCGTTACCAGGTCCCTTTCTTTTGCTTCGTTACCGGGTCCCCTTCTCAGGTGTAGGTGGGGAAGTGGACCCCGTTCCCTGAGGAGTGAGTGGACTTGGTAGGGGAATGTAAGAACATACTAGCTAGGTTTGGGAGCGCAGCCCCTTCCCTGAGCGACCCCCCCTTTCCTGACTGATAGGAGTGATTGGACCAGGTAATGGTAGGTAAGTTAGGATTATCTACAAGGTAGGTTATTTAAGGCTTTTATAAGGCATGTCTACTTTTATTTATAAGGCATGTCTGTTGACCTTTCCAGGACCTCTTTCTAAGGTATGGTTCCATGCATGTCCTTATTTAAGGTCCTTCCTGAGCGTGTCTGGCCTTCTCATTCTCAATTCTCATGGACAGAAGGGGCTCAGGAGTTCGCTACTTTGCCTATACGACCGCTGAAAAAAGGAAGGAAGGGGAATCTCTTACTAGGAAGTAAACCCCATGGAGTGTGTGTGATACGGAGGGCCTCTAACAAGGAATAGGGAAATGAAATAAAAAACGGGGTTACCCTAGCTTGCTTGTCTTATTTATTTTGCTAGTTGTACCATCCAGCCATCCAGCCAGCAATAGCAGCAAGACTATAGGAACTGGAAGTGTATCGGTGATGATAGACCTGAAGAGGAGTTCAACTACTCGACTGAGTTGGGATAGAGGGGTTTAGTTGGCTTTCAAGGTCCCTATCGATTCTAAGTCTAAGGTCAGCCGCCGGGGGGCATCTGTTGGATCCACTAGGCCGGCCTCTCAAGCTCCTAGAAATCTTACTCTTACTGGGGCCAACTCAACCACTTCGCAAAAGATCTAATTTCAGCTCGAGATGCACAGTCCTTGGAACTTACTAATCACTACTCAGTTCCAGTAGGTGCTCCCCATGCACATGTATTCATTATTCAACCCGCTTATCACTTACTTAATGAAGCTTATTACTTACAACTGACCAGTAAGTAGATCAATATTAAGTATATTAAATATATTAGTGGGATGCTACTGGCTGGCATAGGTGGAAATATGGGGTGTAAGGGGGAGAACGCAAGCATGCAGCTAAAGCTCCGAAGAAAGCAGTTGTACCCGCAGCCAACCATTCTATATTTTATCACATTCAACTCCGGCAGGCATTCATTCAATACGTGCTCCAGTTCCTATCTTATTCTATTATAAAGCCTTCTCTGAATCGTATATAAGTACCGTATACGGGACAGTATGGTGCAGGGTTGAATAATAAACTTTTACGAAGCTCAAATGGCTTTCTTTGACCAATCCCCAACTCTACTCTTGAAACTGCAGAACATCTCACCGGCTCGAGAACACCAATCCTCCTATGGGCTCGGCCATTTCTTATCAATTGCATTGGGGTGGAAGGCTATGCATATCCATTTCTGAGCATCTATCTAAGTAAGTACATATGGAATAGAACCCAGTCTAGGATGTGGTATACTTCTTCGAACGGGTGTAGGTACATGCAATTAGTAGATAAAGGCTTAGTGAGTACATCCATGGATAAATCTTATCTATTCCAACAGTGAGAGATACTCTATCTATATATTTCCCGGGCAAGACCCCCTAAAATAAGAAATATGGGAATGGTGAAGGAAAGCAAAGCCAAATTGGCACGATGCCACAAGGTTGAGGTTACCGTTAATACAATACTGGACTTCACCTGCTTGCCTGCCTCGGTAAATTGCCAGAAACCTCGATCCCCTAGGTCTTTTTCATAAGCCCGCCCGCCGTCCCAGGCACTCTTGAGGATATGGAAAGCCTAAGTAAGCCCCTATTAAAATTGGATTGACGTGAACACTAAGATTGTTAATCCGGACCTACGCGCATGCTGCGTTTCTGTTGGTTTCTTTATTTCGTAACCTTTCGCCAATGAACCAGTGAAATACTCAAAATCTATGGTCAAACCGACAAATTATATAAAAAAACTGCGGTATACAGCAATCAAATGATTATTTGTTTCCGGGTTTATTAATGAAAAGCGTTTGAGAGTCGCTCCACAGGGATTTATCACTAATCCTTCATAGGGTGAGGGCCACCATCTACATCTTTCAGCCCCTACTCTTATTGCCGGGAAGTCTTATGCTGATAGCTCTACATTCCAAACTGCTTCATCGCCCGATTCAAGTAGGTTCAATCGATAAAGAGTGGTTGGATGGTGGAAGTTTTAATGGTTCAGTGCCTACGTATGATTATCCCCTAGATCCTTACACTTACAAGCGTTAGCGGCAGACAGGAGGAATTCATGCGTTAGCCAGAGGTAACCACACCTATAGTAGAGATAGTATGCAGTTAACCAGAATGGGTCATACTTATTATATTATTTCGGGTCATTTTTCTTTACTGAAATGGACCAAACCATATATTATGTTAATAATGCTATTTCATCATTTCGAACCCTTTTGTTATGATGTCCATCTATTTCGTGATGATTCAGCGGTTGTTAGGTTATCAGCGATTCCCTCATCAATAGGGGCATTAGAACCTCCCTTTACTCTGCCGAGCACTTACACAAAATGAAAATGAAATGTATATGGAAAGGGGAAAGAAGATAGGGGGAATCTATGATGTATATGGGGATTCGATCCAGCCGCAGGTTCCCCGACGGCTACCTTACCCTTACATTTTGACTGCCACCCTACGATTATTGATGGGATGGATGGGATGGGACTTTCGCCGAATACTCTTAATGGGATGGAAAAATGCATTGATTGAATTGATGGAAAGACAGATGGAACACGAGGGGAAATTTAATAAAAAAATATCAGTCATCTACTTGCCTAGTTAGAATCCACATTTAGACACTTGGTTAGGTAGGGAATTTGCCTCGACCCATGGAAACGAAGGGTTATTTTTTCACAAACACCCCCTCTGATATGCTTTTTAATATTCACCAGAACCGAAAGCCCCCACCCCCCGTTTCGTAGGTGCCTTAGGAGCCCGGAATCACCAATGCCATTAGTTTTACAGGTTGATCGGGCTTTACACCATATACCCTTTATGGATGGGATTCTCGAATTTGCGTTATTACATATATAATATGAAACCAGATTTACTTTGTTGCACCGGGCACCCCAACCGAGCAAGGAACATCATTTATTTATGAATCTACGAACTTCAACTTCAGGACTTTGGGTTGGGGACCCTATTTACTTTTACTTCGTACTTTACCCGCTAGACACCTGCTGCCACCCTTTATGGTTGGATGCAATAAATTACCTTAAAGCTTCTCAGTAATCAGGTTAGGTCTTTAGAGGGACCTTATCTCAGACCGAACTAGCCCCGGATTTATTCGATCAATGCAGTCACTTATCCGCCCTTTCTTTAGAACAGAAACATATTTACCAGTAGGGCTATAAATCACTTTCTCATACAATAAACCTGCCTTAATTACTTTATACAGCCCTAGCTACATGCTGGAAAGGGAGGGAATCTATAAGACCAGGATCAGTAAGTGCCGGATCGGATCGGAAGTGTGGGAAGGAAATTACCTTACATCCTCTCAGTAAGCCATTTGCCTAAATAGAAATGCATTTTAGCGAACTGGAAAGAATATATACTATTTAACCTTAAAACACCACACAGCTAAGTTTTCGTTACTTCACTTTTCATATTTTGATTCTACCAGACACCTATCTACTGGCTGTTTAGCCCTGGTTACTGTTTTATTAGTTTTCCGAGCTATGAATTCTTGATTGCTTGATTTACACGGCACGGCTGGTTGTATTACTTCTTGCTTGATCGATCCGGACAAGGTTCAGCCCGTCTCCAATAAGGTCAGGCCCAAGCCCCCACCCAATGAGTAAAAGAATTAAGTAAATTAATCAATTTGAATATAGAAAAGTGCAAGTTCGAGACTCAAATGAAATCAGATTCTTCAACCCCAGAGAAATGAGGGTTTACTATAGCATTTAGTTAGAGGGTTTTAGAAATTGAATTGACCGGACATCCGGAAAATACAAACAGACAGCTCTCTTAACCTGCTGAACCCTACAACCTAGGGTTTCTTTTATTCACAACCGCTTCTTATAAGGTTTTCCAATTCACGACAGAATTACCAAACTCACTTTCAGGTCATGGACTAAGTGAATAGGTTTGTTTACACCTCACCCACTTAAGCCTGCCGCTGCTGCTTATTGGAAGGAATCACCTTAAAGGTTAAAGGTTCGAAGAATCGAATTGCCTTAAGACGAATGCCATTTCGATATCACGGTAGAGGAATATGCCAACAAACCCCCCCACAACCCAGGTTTATTATATACACAACCGCTTCTCAGAAGCTCTTTCGGATCCACCGAAACCACCCGACCTGGATGCCTTATCTTTGGAGCCCGAAATCAGGCAGGCACGGAGTTAACAGGCCCAAAACAGGATAGAATATACCTTTATAGGGAATCACTCTTATTACGTATATAATATCACACTTTTACTTTATTTTAGAATAGAAACACGAGGGTCCGCATTTCACTGGCCAACCTATCTCATTTTAGCTTTTTACCTGAACCCTAGGACCAGGGAGTTATGGAAGATGGATGCCTAAGGATTTTGAGCAGCACCGGATTAGGAATTGAATTTATTCACTCACTCAACGTGCTCTCAGCCATCGACTTGCCTACAGATAAATGCCATTTGGATACCCGGTGTTTTATGCCAACGAACCAGGTCAACAACGGGTTTTATATAAGAAAATACGCATATTATAAGCTTTTTATATTTTCATGGAACAACCAGAATAGCATTACTTACTGACTCACAGACTTTACACTTTGACAAAGAAAGAGATTTAGTGCATGCACGGGCAGGCTTGCTTGGGTATCAGCCTCCCACCTGGTGCCTTAAATATGGGAGCCCAAAAGAATAGAATCCAGTTAGTTAACGCAAAAGCAGCGGGCGGGACTTTATTATATTCTTTTTCACTTAACCCCTTTACTTTGCTATTCAGGCGAGACGCCTAGACCTAAGGCAGAAGGACAGTTACTCATGAGTCGACTTGCTTTAAGACAAATGCCAGTTAAACACCCGGTGGACCATTATGCCGCTTACCCCCGACAACACTTGGGATTATATAGCAGTTATTGCATCTATTCACGTTTTTCGAATTCACCAGACCAGACAGACCCAGAGGCATGGCTTTAATATCTTCTTGCTTCAGGGACGAAGCAAGTCATATCTTGCTTTAAGCTGGCTGTAGAGCTGGGTGGGAGAGATCGATTGAAGGAATCAACTGAAAGGCTATAATTCAGAAACTTGCCTTAAGAGAATTGCCAGTTCAATAACGGAACCATTTCGAACCCTGTAAACGATGGGTTTTATATAAAAAACATGCATCTGATACGCTTTTATGAATTGACCGAAACAGTGCCTTTGCTTGCTCACAGACTTCCACTTTGTACAGGAATTCCAGGGCTTCCACCACTTTTTTTCACCACCTGAAGGAAAACCCACACCTGTTCAACCCTAGACCGCTTGGATTAATTAAGAATCTTCGGATGGAGGTCAGGTACAGCTAGAGACCTGCTGGCATGGAAGGATGCAGTACATGCCTGGATGGATCACCTTAACTGCTGGGTCACAGAGATGTACCTATAAAAAAAGCGAATTACACACTCAGATTTAATACTTGCTTCCGACCCCCCGCAACACTGGACTGGACTGGGTTTCTTATATATATAATTGCATTTAAGGAAGTTTCTATGGATCGACCGGACCCACCTGCTTCACCTTCACGGACTTACCTTTATCCCAGAATCCTAGGAGCATCGAGTAAATACCCCCTAGAAGCCAGGAACACTCAAGTTGCAGTCAGGGTATAGCATTTCATACCCTCTGACTTTTTCACTCTTTCACTTGCTAGAGTTAGACCCGGTAGGGGAGCCTCTTACCTTTAGGCTTAGATCATTTAACTACTGCCGGATGGAGTGGAAGAACCCGACATGCTCTCAGTAAGCCACTTGCCCTAATAACAATGCACGACAGATACCGACCGTGGTGGAGAATTTTACTCGAACCATGCCAACCTCTGGTCTTACGTATATATAATCGTATTTCATAAACTTCTTTGGATTTACCAGAACTCTACCAACAGACCCAACTTGCTTTTAGAGGAATTAACATTAGCATAGGTTTTGACCTCACACGCTCTAGCTGCTCCCCATTACTCATCAGAAGGAAGAACCTTAAATCTTCGATTCATCGACTTGCCTCAATAAAAATACCAGTTAGAGAACTGGTAGACCCCATATGTCTACGAACCCTTATCAACGAGGCACCGTCAGGTGAGGTACAAACTTCGTCCGAGGTAGGAGGACGAAAGACGAAATCTGAAGCATGAAGGTGAGGGTTTGCTTATTAAAAACAGCATCTGAGAAGGGTCGCACCCCTTTACTTTAAGATTCAGGTGCCCAAGGAAAAGAAGGCTATGGGAATTAGGTTACGGAGTCAGATTGCCTAAATAAACATGTTTGTTTTTCAAACCCAGTGGAGGTGGATGGAGGATATGACTCAAATCCCTGACAAACACAGGTTCGCTTTATTAAAACATGCATCTCAGAAGGTTTTTACCATCGACCCCGGAACCACTTATGGAGCCACCCAACCTTTTGGATTAGATTCTTCCTGACCAAACTTGCTTTTAGAGGAATTAATTCTGAATAGGCGTCGTCCCTCACACCCGCATAAGTCTTTAACTTATGTACTCTCCCTTAGCTTATTCTTCACTAACTCGCTTGGTGCCAGACCTCCCACCTGGCTTTTATTTGAAGGAATCACCCATCATATTGAGATAAAGTTCTCAAAGGCTTCTAGAGGAAGCTGTGGTTAAGGTATGGAGCTGTGAAAGGTATGGTAGCTTTGGTTCAAGGTATGGAGTTTGAAAGGTATGTAGCTTTGGTTCAAGGTATGAGAGCTGTGGTTCAAGGTATGTAGCTTTGGTTCAAGGTATGAGAGCTGTGAAAGGTATGGAGCTTTGTTTAAAGGTATGTTCAAGGTATGGAGCTATAGGATGGCTTGGAAGCTAGTTGTAGGGCAGTTAAGGCTATGTAGCCAGGGTATTATCAGGAGCCAGGGTATAATCAAAGGTATGATCTGGATCCAAGGTATAATCAAAGGTATAATCATCAAAGGTATAATCCAAGGTATGATCTGTAGCCAAGGTATAATCTGTAGCCAAGGTATGAGCTGGAGGAG
>BSBM01001998.1:15000-65434 GCA_027924585.1 Larix kaempferi
AACATCGAACTTAACATGCATCGTGGAAACCTCATCTCACTCACCCACCACGGCCTCAGGTAATTATCACCACGGAATCACTCACTAATGGACTCACTAACCTCATTGTGTAACCCATATCGTCGTGGAACCTCATTTGGAAACAACCTCCATCGGTAACCAACCCTCATTGGAAACACCAACCTAATTGGAAACACCTCTATTGTGTAACATCATCAAACCTCATCATATCGCGTTATCAAAATTGTGTCATCGTGTAACCAAGCTCTACAGCTGCTGGTATCATGTTTTGCATCCTGGTACTTGTCATAGTGTTGACTGTAGCGGGCTGACTGAATGCGGGGATGCAAACTGAATGGGTAATTACCTGAATGGATGGCGTGTATGGCGAGACTGCGGACGGATTGGGGGGGGGCGTATAATTGAGCGGTAGCAATTCCTTTAAATCCAGGGGGCAAGGCGGTAGCGATCATTCCTAATAATGGGGGCGTATCGAGGGCATTAATCAGGAGCAACCACCATGCATGCGATAACTACTGGGCCTATCATACCGGCCATTGAGTAGCTTAATCTCACCTCCGTCATCGAAGTAACATAATGGCATCTAACCTCCTAATGCATCTAAGCAGCATCGTGTAAAAGCAAGCAGGGTAAGTGAAAGGGTATTTATTTAAAGGGTAATGAGGATTGGTTCTGGAAATCATAGGTAACCGCTCTGAAAGGGTATAGTTTAATAAAGAGAAAATTCATTTCAATGTTCTGATGAGTCATTGCCTTTTGTGTGCCCAAAAGTATAAATTGTATTATAAAAGAATGGTGAATGAGGTTGCGAAGCACGCTCGACTAAAAGGAGAGGCTGTTTTCAATAACGGGTATCCAAGCCAAGTATCCAAGCTCGAGTATCGCATCCTATCCCAGCTCTTACTGGCATCAAGTGTATTGAAACCTGTCATCACAAGTAGCATCATTGAGTAGCGGGATCGAGTGCCTAATCGACTACCGGCATCGACTTTCGACTATTGAAATCGCTCTTCAAGCAAATACCTAGCAGCAAAGACTGTTTCCACCCCAGCCCGAGTATAAAGCCAAGCAGCCGGGTATCCAAGCAATCCGAGTTTATTAGGAGGCAAGCAGCCAAAAGCCAGCTCATCCGAGTATTAAAGCCCAACCGAGTAGCCTAACTTAGCATTCCAACCGTGTGCAGTCCAGCCCAGGTAGTAACATTTCATTGTTCCGCAGCGAGTATGTGTGACTCACAGTGTAACTCATTCTATACCGTGTTGGGTCAATGTGATGTGATATGATGAAAAATCTTTTGGTTATTGTGTGATAGAGAACTCAATCAATCTATCATCTGGTGGCAACTTGGGAACGAAATAAATATATTGTCTGTTGGCGGCTACTTGGGTAACATAATTTATATCGTTCCGGTGTATCAATGACCCGTAGGGCCTCTCCTTCGTACCTCAGTCGAGTGGTGAACTCTCTTCTCTCGGCCATGGAAAGGGAACATCTCTCTTGTCAGTTGTAAACTTGGTTTATCCGGCTGCCTTACCTTCCCCGGGTGCAAGTATAAAGAGGCGAGCCATCCACTTTTATTCTATTTCCTTGCCAATTGCATAGTCAACTTCACTCTAGCAACATGTCTAGCCATTTTATTGTATGGCGGGGTACATCTCCTCTATCGGGCATAATTTAACATGCAGGTATGATCAAACGGGGTGAGGGAACCCACTCCCCCGACCAAATAAGGGGGTCCTTCTCCTTCTCTGCTAGCTCCAGCTTTATAACTGCTTTGGCGCTCGCTTGCTTACGTTGCCTCTCTCTCCCTATCATATCTTTCCCTTCCCTATGTGGTGTCACTCGTTGCCCTTTGTTCGTGTGGTTCCTTTCTATCTTTCTGCCGGGCCTGTCTGGTTATGTGGGTTATTACAGGGAGTATTAGTAAATAGAAACTTTGAATGAGGCTCTGCCTATGCGACTTACTTCTTATATAGACCCGATCGGGCCTTTGAAACTGATCTGTTATAAAGGTTAAACATAATGTAGAGAAATAAGATTAGTGAGCTAACACAAAGAAAGGTGTTTTTCAAGTTCAAAGTATGATCATGATCAACAACTTATTTCAACGAACTGCCCAACTAAACCTGCTGGAGTAATAGTAAACAGCTAAACGAACTGCCAGAGCGAGCAATCCCAGCAAAGCCTAGTGGTGCTTACCCACTATATGCATGCCCCACGAGATACAGGGGTCTTGCTACAACCCTTACGCTACGCTCCTCATATTTTTATTCCCTTCAAGAGTGAGCCTAGCGAAAGACTTCGTTACAGACAATAAGGCACAAGGAAGGACGTTGACTTCTCTAAATAAGGCCTGGAAGGGGGACCCCGGCCAGTTTAGATTGGGTTACTTTATGAATAACATAGTTGGAGGTGAGGCAGAAACACGGGCAGGCTACAGTCATCTTACCAAAGTGATCCCATGAATGGACAACAGCACAATCTTACAAAAGAGAGGATCCCCGCCAGCTAACGGGCACGATATCCCAAATGACACATACATCAAACATGCCAAGAAGCTATGGGACGATAAATACGGGACGGTAAGGGAGGGGCCGAATGAGGCACAGCCATTTTGTTCAGAGCCGATTGACACTCATCGCCATCTGATAGACCAGGTCCCACCAGTCACTGCCTTTCAACCCAGGGATATTTAGGTTACATACCCGAAAGAAGAAAAATGTACTTGCCAAATATGTATCATTCGGGTAATCTCTTATAGAATCCAAGTTAATGCACATCTTAAAAGAGCCTAATTCAAGTGGATCCGCTTATGGCTACCATCTGAAGCACCACCGTTTGGAACAGGCACAAAGTATTTGTTGAACAGCATCTTGAAAAATATTATCATTACCCCATTTATAGGTAAAGAAACCTTTCCGTTAGGGGGGAGTGGGTGAACCACATTACTATATAAGCTCATATATAGTGAAACCTAAATAATAGAGTTCAGATAAGTTAAGATATTGGGTTACCCATTGAATACTTCTGACTACTTCGGTGCGGGACACAACTTTAATATACTCACGAATTGAAAAAACTATTTCTTTTCATATTTCTTATTAACAATTCTATTTTCACTATTAAAGAATAAAATCATACCGGGGTTACAAGTAATTATTTATATATATATATATGAAATTTGAGCTTTTCAGTAACTTTCCCTATATCTTGATGGTTTGAGGCACGAAGCAAGAAGGATTCATACTAGCCCCCTCTTACTAGGCATGCCTACACCCCCCATTATAGGAGATAGGAGCCCTTTTAGAGTCAAACCCATTTCACAAAGAAAGATTCATGATGCTGCCAGGAATTATATAATATATGAATCTGCGGGTTAAACTGCTGTTGGGAATAATGCTGCTTGAACTGGTGATGCTGGTCAGAATGGAAAGGCTGCTGGGAATACTTAAAATTCTGATGGTTCAATTAGTGCTCCTGGAACTGATCCTGGAAATGAGACTAGAGCTGCTATGGTAACTGCCTCTTGGAATGAGGCTTATTTAACTGATGATGCAAATCTCCTTCAAATGCTGCTTTGGCTGGAAATAATAAATAGAATAATTGAACTGGTGATGCTTCTGGTGGGGCTTATACGGCTGCTCCTTCAGCTGCTCTTTGGAATGATGGGAATTCTTTTGATTGTTCGGTGATTATGCTACTGTTTATTCTGGCCCCCTATACTGCAGATCCTGTTGGGAATGAAGCCGGTTCAACCGTTGGAACTGATCCTGGTCTGGTGGTTCAATTATTCAAATTATGATGCCGGGAATTAAAATGAGGCCAGTTAAACTTATGCTTCTTGGGATGATCCGGGTTAAACTGATACTGGTGGGAATGAGGAAGCTGGTTATGCCTATTCAACTGATCTTGATGCAAATGCTCTTTGAACTGATGCTGCTGGGGGGGCCGGTTCGACTAGTCTTTATTGGGCTGCTGCTAGGCCTGTTACTCCTTGTGCTGCAAGGAATTCAGCTGGTTAGAATCCTTTCGCTGGGCGTGATGGGAATGATGCTCCTTCAATTAGTGCTGATGGGAGATGCTTATTATGCTACTTTGAATGAGGCTTGTTCAATTGATGTTGGTTATACTGGTGATGCTGGAAATGAATGAATGATAGGTTAAACTGTTGGAAATACTAATTCTGATTGGAATGACCCTGGAAATTTTGATTCTTCCGCTGCTGCTCAGGCTGCTGGAAATAATGATGAGGCTGCTTCATTCTACTGCTCCAACTGTTTATTGAAATAATTCTATTCCTGGTGA
Organism: Larix kaempferi; assembly: GCA_027924585.1. Taxonomy (NCBI): domain Eukaryota; kingdom Viridiplantae; phylum Streptophyta; class Pinopsida; order Pinales; family Pinaceae; genus Larix; species Larix kaempferi. Next base: position 19,327 of record BSBM01001998.1, read on the forward strand.
TACAGGGAAAGGCTGTTTGTTTAACAACTGGTGCTGATTCAAATGACTTTGGGAAGAATGCCCCTTCAACTGCTGATTGAAAGAATTCATTTCTACTGGTGAGAATGATAATGATGGTTAAATTGATATCCCGCTGAAGCTGGAAACAATGTTGGTTAAACTGGTGCTTGTGAATGGGAAGGCTGCTTAGCCTGGTTCCGCTTATTCAAATGACCCTGGGAATAATAATAGTAATGTTCCTTCAACTTATGATTCAACCGCTGGTGCAACTGCTCATGGGGATGAGGATTCAACTGATTATGGGAATTATCCTGGGATTGCTCGTGGTGCTGGTGCTGCTTAGCTTGGAACTGCTGATTCAAATGCTTATGGGAATAATCCTTCAGTGGTACGCGGCTGGTAAAACTGTTGGGAATTATGATCCTTCAACTGATGATGATGGGCATGATCTTGTAACTTATACTGGTAATGAAGCCTGTTAAACCGCTGCTGCTCGGACGGCTCCGTATTCAATTTATGTTGGTTCAACCGCTGGAAATGCTGTTAGTTCAACTAGTGCTTCTACTGCTGGTGGGACTGCTGCTAGGCCTGGGGCTACTTTTGATGTCCTTACTGGTTATGCCACTGGGATTTATGCTTTAACTGCTCTGGAAACTGCTGATGGTGGGGATGCTTCTGGGGCTGTTGGTCGTTATGCTCCTTCAACAGCTTATGGAGATACTGTTGGTTCAACTGCTCATGGGGATGCCACTGGAACTGCTGGTTGTAGTGCCGCTTTTCTAAATGCTATGGCAAATGAGGCTGGAAATACCCTAATAACTTATTGGGTGGGGGGGCGTACCTCCGGTGAGGTTTTGTAAGTAAAATATGTCCCAACCAACTAAACTAACACAGATTTGTTTCTTTAGGGAATGGGTTGGTCTAATAAGGGGAATAACCTCTTAAATGGAACTTGTTACAATAGACAAGGTAAATTTATCGATGTGATATCATCTATTTATTAACACGTAGGGGCCCAAGTAGAGTAACCAAGCGGAGTATATGAGCCCAGCTCTGGCATTGGCACCCGGCTTGAATGAATTTATAGCATCAACTTTAGAGGTTCGAGGAGATATCTGCTGTCAACGGGCGTTTCTCCAAGGCTCTTGGCTATTGGCAATGGAGGTACTTATTTCCTTCCTGGAGATAAACTAAATCTCGGCTGGAATTTCCCGGGAAATGAGGGGTGCTACCTACAACCTCACAAGAGAAACTACATAATCTGCATATTCCAGATTACCAATCTTACTTTGGAAAAAGGGGACTTATACCATAAACTTTGTTTATAGGGTGTGCATCGCATAAATGAAGGAGTTAGGGAATGTTGATGGGTGCTATATACACCCTCGCATACTGGGACTCCGTTGTTCCCTCTGGCATCTCCAATAGGGCCAGCAGCATCATAAGAATATTATTAAGTGAAAAATCCGTGGAACTCATCAATCGATCTCATCTGTTGGTAACATGGCTAAATAAATATGCTCGTAAGTAAACAAGACTCAATGTCTTTCTTTTTTCTGGTGATAACATGGGAAACATAATTCTAACTCGTTGTATCGATGGGTTAAATGGATGTTATGGGTATAGCTCAAGGAGGTATGTGTGTTACTCGCTTACTTCACTCACAGTGTAAATCATTCCGTAGAAATAAAGACACTGTCGGATTCATCAGAGAGAACAGCACAGAGCGGATACAGTCATTGGTGCAACAAGCTTAGCATGGATAGGACCTGGAAGCCGCCGCTGGGAGACGACTACTACCATACTCTTATCTCCTTAAGGCTAGTATAAGGGTGGAGTTCTATAAGGCTTGAAATACTTGAAGTCAGTCGTGCTTGGAACTGGAAGGAAAGATCCTCAGGAAGGAGGATCAGGGGCTGCTGCATTGGACCAATACGCTTGATCCAAAAGTTGCTAACGCATCACGCCCCAGGAACGAGCAACAGTTACAGATAAATAAGACCCAGTCATACAAATCTTTTCAGATAGTTTACACAACCTTTAATCGTAGTGATCTAGAACCGGATAGATTATGAATGGTTTCTTACGAACGGAGCGAGGTGGAAAATTCAGTAAGGAAAGGTGGCCTATGCCTATAGGGATAGGAATTATACGTACCTTGGGACCTGGTCATTTTGATAATGTTAATATGGAAAAATTTGCGTGCTTTCTACTCTCTTTTTCCTTCTTGCCTGGGGGCGGTGATTCTCGCCTGTCTGACATGTTTTTGATGTTGTGTCCATTGGAACGCCCCATTCCGGAAGATGTGTTGTCCATCAAGTGAATCAATCTCATCAATCTTTGTACGCCCGCTCTGCCGATGTTGGCTGTTGTCCGTCTGGTGTACTGCCTAACCTAAAACTATGTGTTCAATCAAGCGAATCTCTATCATCAGTTGCTTTCGCCCCAGCCACCCCCGCCGAATACGGGAACTGAATAAATATTGAACTTAATGCGTATTGACTGGAATGCGAATCTGGGGGATGCTGGGAAATGGCTGGGCGGAGTGGTGAATCTGGTGAATGCAAACTGAATACATCCTGGGCCTTGAGTGCCATGGCCTGTATATGATGGGTACGATAGACGGGAATGCTGGGTGACGTGGACTGGACCTTACTGGGATAGTGTTTGGGCGGACTGACTGCGGGCGTATTGTGGAATGATGGGGACGCGGGGAATTATGGTAGAATGTGATAATGCGATATACTGTTGTGTAGTATTTATTCCATAAAGCTTACTGTTTCTTGGGTATTGGGTACTGAAAGCTGGTAATGATCGGTACGTGAGAAGTTAATGGTGGGTACGAGATAGCGAGTATGATCGATACGTGAGATGGGGTAAGATGTAACAGTTGGAACTCCTCTAAAGAATACTAATCCTAAGTTTATAAAATGAAATTGAATCAACTCACCTATCCCAGATTACTCAGTTTAGAGAATCGAATCGATGCCTCTTGACCTAATAAGGAGGGCGAGGGACTCCCGAATTTAATAATTACTAGCACCTGGCGAAGGGAATTATGAAAGGAAGCAAGTTTCCTCTCCCTGAAGGGAGAGTGGCTCGTATCCTCGCCCCTACTTACAAAACGCCTTCGCTGCGCCCCTTATAAGGCATAGTCTAGCCTGATTTTTTGACTACATCGAATGAATAAAGTGCCTATAAGGTTAAGTATCATAATTCCCCTTCCCTGTCCTTACGGGTTTAACCCAGCAGCCCCATCCATGTTCGGGAAGCCATACCCTATCCTTTATCCTGACAACTAACTTGTTACACAAGCTTTAATGCTTACAGAACCCCTTTGTACCTCCATTTTATAGGGTTATTCAAATTAATCTATCTCTACCTTATTTTCTAGCTTTTATACGAATAAACCATGTTTGCCTTATCTTCCTTAGACACCATCTTCTTATTGGTCTACCACTGCACGACTTACCGTCTTTGCACAAACAACCCAAGCGAGGTTCAGTGCTTCCAGAATCCACGAACTTCCACATATGCCCTTATCGCATGTAGGGAGGACCTTGTTCACCTTACTTTATTAATGTAAGTTATGGAAAGGCTGCAGGGATTATCACATGAAGCTGGACAATAGTACCTACCTCAGGCCAATGGCATCGAATTCACCATAGAGAACGTACCCCGTTGAATTGGTCCTGGGAGGGGAAGCAGTTGGACGAGGGTCTCTTTTTTACTGCTTTACCCTTTACCCCTTACCCTTGGTTACCCACCTGCATAGTTACCCACCTGCATAGTTACCCACACCTGAATCAATAGACCTATTCTACCTATACCGCTCGCTTCATGAATCACTTAGGGCTACCGCACTATACCTTCTCTTGTAGAGATGGGCTTGCTTTCTATATACTTTTAGGAATGAATGATAACTCCCTCCGTTGCTATCAGGAACTTGAAATAAATCTCTTGCCTTATTAATTCTTCTAGGTACCGCGTTTTACCTTCTGGGTATTGCTATTACCTATTCTTCCGGCCGAAGTGGGTGGATACGATTCAGAAATTAGAACCAACTCCATTTATTGCTAATAATAAGGAATATACAGACCTACCTGCCTCTCATTTAGTGCCTGCTACTAACTACCTTTTCCTAATCACCTTACTACTTACCTTTTTTATGTCCCAAACAGAAAGCAGAGCAGTGTTCACTGGCTTCCCATAGAGCCCCCCCGAATTTAGGGACTGCTTTAGCCTGCAGGATTACTTTTAAGCTTTACCTACAGCAACCACTAAGTAGTTGTGTAATCGTCGGAACTTACTTCTTGGATTGATTACAGCCAGACTATATATTTATATTTGATGGACAGGAGGCTTCCATACAGGATTAACAGGCCTGCAATCACACTCGCTTAAATATCTTGTTAACACAATGACCTATTGTTATGGGGCCAAGCGTTTTCCGGCTGGATACTCTTATGAAATTATTACCCAATACTCTAGAGGAAGAGCCCTATTTGCACTTTTCTTTTACTTACTCTAACTACCCACCTGCTTCCATTTACCTACCTGATACTCACTTACCCTATCTCATGCCCCAACCTAGTTATGAAGCCAGGAATGCTTAGTAGGTATTGCACTATTGCTCAGGAAAGGAACCCCCATGGGATTGTAATAACTGCCTTATTAATTAACTACTGCCTTAACTTCAGATATTTTATGTAGGGGCTTAGGCACTTTGAACTTATTTACTCATGCCTCTGCAGGAAACAAACACTTTCTTTATGGAAGGACCTATATTAACAACCTAGCGAGCGTATTTACCTTACTTTATGGAATGGCTAATATAGTACCTTCTGGGTATATTACTTATTGTTCCCACCGAGAAGCCTTGCTTATATATGTACAATTCAGGAATTAGAACCAGCTACCTAGGAATACAAATAGACAGAAGATAAGACCCCTACCCATAGTTTAGTTTTGGGTGGATCGAACCAGAGCCCCGAGCTACTCAGAAATATTAAACTTATTGGCGTATTGAAGAGTAGCTGGTAATGTATATTTACTGACTCCGGCCTTCCTTGAAGTGGCAAATTCAGTACGCAAAGGTAGCCTATCCAGATAGGAAATTGGGTACCCGGTGAGGTACGGAGTCAAAGCGTGTGGGAAATTGTAGGTGCGGAGCGATATAAAATTGCATTTGGATAAGCTTTTTCGAATCGATCCAGGTGCCTTCAGATAGATGGATGGGGAATCACCTTAAATGCTTTTTTGCTTTAATACAATTACAATTTTTTCCCGGTGGAATATTATGCATGCCTCCGAGACCATATAAACAAAAGATTGACTTGAGGAAAACACGCAGGAATAAGCTTTTTATAATTCACGGATCAACCCAACCAGGTGGGTCGGTCCCACTTAACGCCATGACTTCTTACATGGATGCATGGATGGGATTTCTTATAAAAGCCGAAGACTCATCATAGGTTATCCTTGGCTCCCCTTGCCCAATGCTGGATGGCATGAAAGTAGTCTTTAGTCTTGCTGGATCACACTAGGTAGGCACGTAACGACGGACGGAATGGATGGGTGAATGGATGAGTGGAGGGGAGGGCTGGTCAATATAAATTGCGACGCTGGTCGAGTGATCCTAGCTAGGCGTTGCAAGACAACGGCTAGAGTGAAACTACGACTAAGTAAGTTCTTTATGAACCAATGACCATGGAGAAACATTTTTCGAGGAGAGTGTTTAAATAACGGTTGGCACATTAGGCTTGACCTATTTACTATGTGCCCCGCACAAGGCGAAACGGGGCAGGGTGGACGGAATAATGAAAACGAGGAAGAAGGAAACGCACCGCGGAACGCCGTAAAATTTCTTATATCGATGTTTATTATTATAGATGTAAATTTACAATTTGTTAAGGAAGGAGCAGAATTCCATTTGATTTTAGGAGTTGGAGCGGAATGAGAATTACTCTACGAGTCAACCGATCAAATCACCCAGAGTTACAATAGGAGTTACCTTAAAGATAAGCCTAGGACAACAGCCAACAAACGTATAGTGTTGTGAGGTGAGGCGGGCCAACGGACGGATGTAGCCGTTGATGTAGCCGTGTTAGGCGGATCGGTATAAGATAAATAATATGCAGCTTCAATCTATTTTGCCAGAGGGTTATGTATGCAAAGGTGGACCGATAGAGAGAGGTTACCCTTCTTCACGTCAGACCCGAGAGATTTATTTTAAAGAAGGACTTACAAAGTCAAGAAATATTTACCACTTTGCTTAATATAAATATATAAAGCAAGCAACCATTTGCAAGTTCTTAATCTCTAGGTGGAGCAAGAGATTTACGGTAAGCAATTGATAGATGAGCAGGTGTAGCATTGGATCGCTCAACAGTATTAAGTGGATCCCCGGTAATTTATATAATAAGGGGTGCACTTAAAAACCCCTTATCAAAGTGAAACTATCCTTGTTCCCACACCTATGGGGCGGGGGAGCCACCCACCCACCCATTCATTACCCACCTTACCTTACAGAGCATTCAAGTAAAAAAATGAAAAACGAAAAAGGTAAAAGCAGGCGAGCATCAATAAAATATAGAAGGCATGTAGGTTATCCCGTGGCCTTAAGATTATAAAATACCTAGTCTTGTTGGTGAGCTTGACTTAAGGCTTATAGCTCATGGCTCCTGGCTTCAGTTGAAAGGTTAAAGGGGCTTCTTCAAACAACTTTGAATCTCTTATAGTGGGAACGATGGGTAACTATAATCACACGCTACACCTTATATTTAGGGAATTTACTATAGATATTCCTCTATGAAGCTATAACAGAGTTAGTTCACACTGGTTAGTTCACTGGCTTAAGGCGTTGGACCTAGTCTAGTAGTTCTTTATAAACAGCTGATGGTCTTCACTCTACAGACCTAGGTGATGGACTAAGCTAGTATCCAAAGGCTAGTTTCCATGGCACTGGGGCTTAAGGCCTTACATAATAGGGGATACTAGTCCACCAGTACAATAGGCTTATACTTCCAGTCCAGTTCATAGGGCTTACAGGTACATACTAGTAGGGACTTGTCCTATAGAGCTAGTACCCTAAGTCTTGGTCATCAGTAGGCCTTAGGGAGACGGCTTAACTATACAGCTTAAAGTATCTCTTTACTCCAATGGATGAGACTCTCTTAAATAAATAAAGCTAAAATAAAGAATAAAAATGGCTGCTTATTTATACAGAAGTAACCAATAGTACAACAGAAAGTGAAATGTCAATAAAATAAAAAATTGGGTTGGTTTCTTTATGAAAAGTAGTAATTTGAATCTATAGCTCGATCCCGCCAGGAGACTAGCATAACCTCCCCTTGAAGAATGAAACTGGCTATGAACCAAAGGCCATGCCCACACGACTATACAACCTACATCTCATAGACTTAGTAGCTTTTTCCTTAACTCGTACGCTCTTGTAGTTGCACTAGAGTGAAAATGAAGGCAAAGGTATTTAGACCCAGCAAGTAAAAGCACCCAACCCCCTACCGTTGGGATAGAGCTTTTATCACGATTATATTGCGTGCTACCTGAAGCATGTAATTGTAGGCGTACCAAAAACCCGCTGGAGAGGAGAGAGCTGTAGATAGAAATAGAGTTACTGCTCATAGGCGTTACGAGATCGAAACCTTGAAGAAGGTATAACAGGAAAAACACTATTCCTTGCAAAGCTAACTTGGCTACCCCCAAGTCAAAAATAAAAAGTCAGCAAGACTAGCGAGGACAGCCATTATCCATTATCCCTCCATATACTAATTATTCCTTGCTCCTCTTCTTACTTACCGGCGGCTCTTTATTCCCTTTCCCCCTTTCCTGGGCGGGGATGGCCAGCTATTTGTCCTTCTTTGTATAAAGCAGCTTCTTTCTTGGTGATGACAGTTAGCAGGAATTTTACCTTGGCTTTCCTGGTTTTATTACACGGTGTTGCAATCTTGCTTTGGTGGTCCTGCTTAGTGAGTGACTGGTCAATGCTTAAAGGCTACCCCGCCAGAGTGTGATAAAATGACCTTCTCATTAAATAAATTCCATAAATAATTACTCTAGTTTTTATGGATAAACTAGCACCATTATACGCCCTTGCCCTCCCTTGCCCTCCCTTCGGTCAAGCAAGTATACCTTTGGTCAAGCAAGCTTTTCCAGATTTGTTACTGAATTTCCCACTTCAATCAAGGCTAGTAAGAGTAGGCAGTTACCAGTATCATTTCCAACAAAAGCAGTTTTCTAAGCAGCTTAAGCATTTCTAGCATCCCCATCAGCAGCTCTAGGATCAAAATAATTTACAATAGCATCATTTAAATAAGCAGTTGAAGAAGCAATCCCATCAGCGTCATGATTCCCAGCAGGAACAAAACAAGTAGCACCAGTTTTCACCAGTATTTTCAGCAGCCCAAGTATTCCCAGTTGAACCAGCTTCATTCCCGCAATCCCAGCATTAAAAAGCATCCCCACTGGCAGAACCCCAGCAGCACAAGCAGTTGAATCAGGATCAATTCTAGCAGGATCATTGCCATCAGCAGTTGAAGTAGCAAAAGCAGCATCACAACTAGAAGTCCCAGCGGCACCAGCATTACCAGAAGCCTCATAAGCACCAGTTTAACCAACATTCTTATTTGAAGCCAAAGCAGCCGAAGCAGCAGAACAACGACCAGCAGTACCATCCCCATAAACACCAGTAGAATAAGCTTTTTTCCTCGCGCATTTTTTTAAGCCTCATCATTTTCACCAACAGCGGCATTAGGGCCAGCATAACCACCAGTATTTCCAGGATCATTCCAAGTAGCACCGAACCGGATTCTCAGTCTCAGTTCCAGCGGCATAACTAGTTCCCGGATCATTTACAATAGCACTTCCAAAAGCAAAGCATTCTTCCTAGCATCAGTTTCAATGGAATTCTTTCAATAAACAGTTGGAGCGGCACGACCAGCAGCATTTGAACCAGCATCATCATTCTTATCAGCGGCACAAGCAATTGAACCAGGGTCATTCCAATCAGCCCCGGTTGAACCAGTATTTGCATCATCAGTGTAAAGAACAGCGTTACCAATATAAGTCAAAGCACCAGTATAAGAATTTATGGCATAACTAGTTTAACCATAAGTAGTGTAGTACAGCACTCCTAGTTTAATCAGCACCATTTGAACCGTCCTAGTCCCGGGCAGCCACAAGAAGGATTTACCAGTCTCATTTCCAGCATCATTATTCTTCCCAGCATCACCAGTCTAACCAGCTTCATTCCCAGCATAAGCACTTGAACAGACATAATTCCCAGTTTCCTAAGTTCCCGGATAATTTCCATAAAAGTTGAAGGAGCATAATTCCCTTCGGGGAGTTGTGGATAGAAAGGTTTCAAGGGGCTATTATTGGATGGATCCGCTGGGGACTCTGCAATTGCAACTCGGTAAACAAAGTGCTCTCCAGACGCTACCTTTGCCCCTGTCTATTCGATATCTCCTTTAAACCTGGAGTTGTGGAAAATGTCCTAATAGGAGCAGACTTTTAACCTGAAGAAGTTCAAATTTACACTGCTTTCTTTGCTGGCTGTATGTCTCTATTCAAATGCAACGGCGTTGTTATAGGGGAAGAGAAGCACAAGAGAGAAGGCACTACCACATTGGGATAAGACTACGGCGAGTTGCTTTAAGCCAAGCCGCCAAGAAGAAATAATAAGTAAGGGCCAAAACATTATTTTACTTGGCCACGGCTTGCGAAAACCCGACTATTTCACTCACTTAATATAGCAGGACCTACTACTTTCCGAGGCTATGCGTTTCAACGATAGCCGGTCGCCCCTAGTCCCGGGGGTAGGTAAATAAAGAGAATTCCTTACTTCGGAAGGTGAGGGATTTATATTGAGAATATCATAAAGAACCAATCTTTCCTTGACAATCCTGCAGGTCATTACTAGTTCTGGCCTCTAAAATAAAGGAGTCATTCTCATTCTGGGCAGCTTTAGGTTATCTTTAGCTAACTCCCGCGGCTACCTTGCTTAAAGCATTTTATTGTCATTATTTTTAACCACATGGAATGATTCCTGCTCTTATAGTTTAGTAGGAAAGAAAGATTGTCGCAATAGAAGTAGAAGAAGGTTTACACTGCTATCCGCTTAACCTTATGTTGGGACGGAGCTGGATGTATGATACGAAGGCAGTAATGTCTTTAGTATTTTTATTTATTAAATTACTTCATCGGAGGAAGATCATAACCATCAACCAGTTGTCTTACTGTGTCTTTGATCCTAGCTCTAAGTTTGGAACGAACGTTCATTTGTAAATGGTTCCACTGCGTCGTTTGAAAGTGTATGCAATGGTATGTTTAACTACTCATCCCTCAGGGGTACTTTCCCTCTCTTGGCACCTGTAAATTATATAGCCTCGTCACCCATATACGTTATTTCATTGGTCATTGATGAATCTATTGTGCATTTTGAAATGCCATATTTTGGAGAGAGTTCTGCACCTTCGCTTTCGGTTCCCTTCCAACTTTATGATTTTGGGGAGGACCAGGGATTACACTAAGACCTTTTACTTCTGAGTTATATACTGGGTTATAGGCTAAATCATTCCTTTTTCCGTGGTTGAAGCTGCTTATCACGCCATTCAAATGGCCACCACAGACCTTGTTTGGCTCGTGAGGAGTATTATCATTTCACCTAACCCATTTGTGGGCCTTTAATACTCCCAGTCCAAATGAATTTCTAGACATTGTATTTCCTTATGATGAGGTTATTCTGGAGGCCATGACTCCTAACGTACCCTATGCCTAACTGGCCATCGGGATATTCAAATGCACACTTCTTCATTGTGTTCTGCATTCTGCATGACTCTTAGCATGTGGATGTGGAAGCTCTCTGCCAATTGTGATTCTATGATTGGATCAACAGTGGAATTGTTGGTCATTTAGATGATTCTAATCTTTGTTTTCAATGATGCATTCTTCCAGGGATAGAAGTTTTCCATATGATATTTAGTCGTTTTTGATTAGAGGTCATTTGAATAATAAATCTGCCCTTGGCATGCATGGTTCCCGTGCCTTCACAGACCAATTTGATTTATAAGTGTGCTAGCCTTTAAGTTTCATCCTTCATGGATGGATTCTCAGGGTACAACCAGATTCACATCTGTCAACAGGATCAGTACAACAATGACCTTCACCACACCTTGGGGAACTTTTTATTATTGTGTCATGCCATTAAGACTCAAGAACGCAGGAGCCACTTTATAGTGAGCGATGTACTATGTGTTCCATGACATGATTCACATCATACTAGCCTTCCTTGATAATATAACAGCTAGATCTAAATGATGATCACAACATTTAGCGGACCTGCGCGCCATTTTCCTTCGGTGCTGAAACTATCATATCTTTTATACTCTTTATAGTGCGTGTTCTGCTTCACGACTGCCTCCTCAAGTTCATTGTATCAAAATAAGGGATTACCATCAATCGTGTGAAAGCCCAGACCACCGCCGAGCCCCACCACGCAACCCTTGCTAACTTCAAAGTCTTCAAGGCAAAGTATAAAAAGGAATGAAGCACATTAAGTTGTTTAGAGCCAGGGATAGGGATTACCCCTCCTTTCCCTATTGGTAATATCTGCGGGAGGCCGGCTGCATTAAGCACAGATCCTTTAATAGCCGGGGTTTTCGTGGGATTACCCATAGCCGGGTATTGATGCAGTCATCCGGGTGGGTGTTGATCCCAGGTATTTCTAATTAACTCGATCACAGGTGTGTTCAGTTATGGAACGAAGGAAGGAGTCTATTTTTTAGGGTAGATAGATCTGGAAGGGGGAGGGACGAAGTATAGGGTTAGAAGTTGAGTGGAAGGAGATGTTTTAGATCAATAAGGTAGGTTCCCATGAATTCGAATAAAGCAGGTACTTCCATTCAATAGGGGTTGTTAGGCGGGGAGAGAACGTTTCCGACAATTAATGTAACTCTGACAAGGACCCCCTAAACACGAAGGTTTAATACAGCCAAACACACATTTCATAAGGTTTTTAGGATCGACTCAAACCACCCAACCTGGATGTTTCAAGATGGGGTTATAATTAAGTCCGACCGGGTGATGTGATATCAGGCCCCTTATATAATTTATTTAGACCACACTGGATGAAGGCACCCAGCCAGGCCCCAAGCTGGAGGAAATTATTTAATGAATCGGTGGACTATAGAACAAAGTTAGTTATTTCACTCAGATGGGATGGATAATCGCCTTCTTAACAACCCGGATAAACCAATTTTTCTTTCAATTTGTTTGGGTCGAGTGGGTTTTCAAGTTACAACTTTTGACTTTTTGATGAAGATGCCCAGGCCAATGGCTATGGAAATTATTAATAAGCGAGTTATAACCAAAAGCTAGTTACAGACTCCTTTGGAGCCATATCCTCCTAACCCACACCTAAATAAGGTTTGGTTTGATAGAGAAAAAACGATCTAGGCTATAAGGGTTTTTCGGATCGACCCGACCAATACAAGAATACCAAACTAGTTTCTCAGGTGCCCGATGGACTTTTAATTTGACCTTACCCGCCTAAGCTTAGCTTATACTGGCACTTGCCTTATTAGATGGAATCACCTGGCATGCTTTAACTCAGCGATTTGGCTCAATAAAAGGAAAGTGAAATAACCTGGTGGCCATGCCTCCAACTACCTCAACACGAGGCGCGGAGCAGCATCTTATAAGGTTTTTAGAATTCACGGAACAACTGCTCCGCTCCTAGTGCCTATTATAATATTGGGATCTTCTCACAGAGTCTAACCGATTTAGATCGGATCGGATAAGGCCTTTATATATATATATGATGTTCTTTACCACTATGCCCACTTTATAATTCAGACGCCCAGGCCCAGGCCCAAGGCAGAGGGAACATTACGAATGAATCGACCAAGTTGCCTAAAGATAAAAATTGAGTTTTATCGGGCACCCATATGGATCATATGCCTACGAACCCCTCAACACGAAGGTTTTATTGATAAAAAAGCGCATCTAATTAGGTTTTCGACGACCAGCATGGCATGGTGACTTTTAGATCTTGCTTCAGGAACAAAGTGTACAGCTGGATGGTCGGGTCAAATAAAGTCCTTAATTTCATGGTCGGAGCTTCAAACAATCAATCACTGCCTTCTCTATCTACATCATTTCTCATGTCGGTCATCCCGGCATTGGATCTTACGCCGCATTTATTGGTGCGTACGGCAAGATAATCCTAATCCATTTATTACTATTTCCCATAAGTAGAACTTGTTTCAGATTTGAACCTCTTTCATTTAATGGTAATGCGGATGAGAAACCTGAACTGGAGTAATAGCAGGTGGAGTAGCCCATAAGACTGCTATCTGGATCGAATCCGTAACCGCAGAATTAAGTCTGTAATACTCCTAATAGAGTAGACTAAACCTCCGTTCAAAGTCATATCTTGGGTTGGCTGGTTTCGAGGTATAGCAGATAAAGTTTACAATCTATCTATGTCGCTGGTGTTTTTCTAGGCGAGCCCTTGAATCCAGCCAGGTTTATCCTTGAATAATAGGAAAGGGGGTTTAGTGCTAAATGGACAAGGTCTCTCTCTTAAGGTAGGTCTCGTAAACGCTATGGTTGCTCCCACCCTGATCTTATGGAATACGGTCCCTATTACTAATTTGGATTAATGAATGGTGAACAAGGGAATGAATTTATTAATGAAACATTATAGGGCAGCTCCATAGAAAAAGATTTCAATGGTACTTCCTTATCTAGGTAGCTTTCTTGGCGGTTAATAGCTTTATTCTCATGGTAGCTTTATTGGTGGGTGGGAAATTGAGTAAGAAAACTGGGCATCAGGAGATTATAGAGAGAGTGAAAACGTGGCCTATAAAGAGTGGGAATTTGAGAAAGCCAAGTGGGCTTCTACATAAAGAAAGAAAAGCTAAGCTAGAACAAAAGCAATAGTACCTGCCGTAGTACCCACTCCACCGAGGAGTCATTCAGTAAGTGGTTGGTTTGGAAGCCAGCCTGTTATGATGACAATGCTTACTTACGTTGATTCACTAGTTGGGGATACTCCCCCATTCAGAGCCATCAGTCATAGTTAGTCATAGTCATAGTCATACTGACAAGTCATTGACAGAAGCTATAGTCAGTCAGTGTAGCTAGTCAGTGCTTGAGGGTTATTGCCAGATTTCATTGCCTCAAGGCGTCATAGCCAGTCATTGCAGCCAGCCATAGCTATATCTAAGCCAGCCAACGCCAAAGCCAGCTATCCAAGTAATAAAGCCAGATCTAGGACAGCCATAAAGCTACCGTGTAGCAGTTTATCCATTGGTTGATCCTGTCAATTCTGTTGATGGAGCAGATTAAGCCGTTTACTAAGCCGTTAATGAAGCTGTTTATTCAGCAGTTCATTCAGTAGATTGTGCAGAAGACGATCCCGTTTAGAAGCAGGACCAGCACCAATAGTAGCAACAGTCGATCCACTACCATCAGTATAACCATCATCAGTAGCACCAAGAGCAGCAGCGTATTCAGTGGGAGTAGCACCGCTAACATAAGCAGATCGAGGTGACAGAGCCCATAGATCCATTACGTGCATCCCTTCCATCTGTTGTTCAAGCTGCACGAGCAGTACCCGTAGTAGCAGATCGAGATGCAGGAGCAGCACCAGTACTGGGACCAGGCCAAGATCCATAGCCTATCGATAAAAAAACTAGCAAAGGTAAAGCTAGTAGCCTGGGTTGAATAAGCACCTGTTAACCAAGTGGAAGCTAAAGCTGAGCAGAGAGGTAGAGGGTACCACCAGTAGCTAAGGTAGCACCAGAGCCAGACCTTCGTGATCTAAAGCCATACCCTGCAGCTTACCTTCGCATGGTTCCAAATCCAACAGCATCTATTCTAGTTACATACCCAGTCCAGGTCCAGATTAAGCAACACCATCTTGCCCATATCTATATCCAGTAGCATCCGTGTAGATCCAATATCCACTTATACCTCCCTGTTTTATAGCCAGAGTTTAGTTTTCTGGGTTTTTGCACATCCTTGCGTGTAGATACTTTTTGGTACATAAATAGTGTCCACCCAGCCGCTACTATCCTGTTCCGGTTTTGGTACATCTATAGCATGTGGTAGCCGGTGGAGATAACAGAATATCCACTTATACCTACCTGTTCCGACTTAACGCGCATTCTACCCTGTTCCGGGTTTTGCACATATTAGATACCCTGTTCCGACTTTACACCCCCGCCATATCAGCGAGCCAGACATCTATCTAAGCCAGCATATCGTACAGATACATAACCAGATCCAGATTCACCCTTTCGAGAGCGAGATCGAGACCCAGTTCCATTATATCCAGTTTACCTCTTAGCAGCAGCATAGGCAGTTTACCTACTAGTTTCATATATAGTTGTTGGTCTAGCCGAGGAAGCAGTAGATTAAGTCGCTTCTGTCAATTTAGCAACAGTAAAAAAAGCAGTCGTTTCTGATCCTGTAGTTGATCCAGTCGTTGAAGCAGTAGTTTCTTTTATTTTAGCAAAAGTGGATCCAGCAGTTGAGTCAGCAGTTGTTGATTCGGGTGATTATGTCGATGAAGCCAAAGCTGATACGGGTGATTACGCAGCCAAGTCTGTTTATTTTGTTGAGTAAGCATATTAAGCCGTTGTTTATTTAATTAATAGATGGACCCAGGCAGCAGTTTGCCTAGCATCCTTTATATAATATATAGACGAAAGCCAGCGCCTCGTTAAGTTCCACCAGTCCCGGAGACAGAGGCAAAGGACGCAGGTTCAGGTGTGGGTACAGGTGTAGATACAGGTGCAGATACAGATATGGTTAAAGCAGTAAAATAAGCGAATGATTCAGTTGGTTCAGCCAAAGTATAGTAAGTTTATTATACCGTGGATCCGGCAGCTTACCAAGTTTATCCGGTTGAAGAATAAGCAGGAGCAAAGTCAGTCGCAAGAGAAGCAAAGGCACCAGTAGCTATAGAAGCAGCATCTTATATAAAGCATAATGACCAAGATGCAAGGGCATTCCTAGTATAGCAGATCCAGTACTAGCACCACTAACATCAGCAGATCAAGTAAGTAGAATCACCTTTATACCATGACTAGTGTCACCAGGTCTATACATTGCTTCGTAAAGAAGCTAAATCCTTAGTATAATTAGAATCCCTTTATACTATAAGCACTTATATCTTGGCCTCTTAACACTGTCTCTTTTACTTTACTCGTTATAATACTTTATCCCTCACCATAATAACACCTAGTAATGTACTTTTATTTGTCTCATGCCATCTCATTGTTTGATCCAATTTCAAAGGCATCACCTTTCTAGATCCTTTAGGTCCTATCTGTATTCTCATAGGTTAAGCTATATTATGTAAAAGAGGTATCACTTATGTTGTTGTCCTTACTAATACCTGAACCTCTCTCTATGTCTAAGCTTATTCCTGTATAACCTTACTAGTCTAAGCTAAAGATAGTTACAACTCAGTAATATATATGTCCCTATCTTTTATAATGTATCTCAGTCTATTAATCTTATCATCCCTGTAAGTAATAATTTATTGTAGTTACATAGGATTAGTAGGCCCATCCCTTGTCTATTGCGCTACCTATAGTTGATTAATCCTACTCCAAAATGCCATTACCTCAGTATGTAGGTGGTCTAATTCAGCTTGGTTACATCTCAACGCCCACTCTCCACTTATTAAAAGCCTCTACATTCAAAACATTTTACATCATATTAGTTTTATATGTTTACATTTAATTTGACCTAAGTTCGGTGTGTGTGGTTTTGTGTCCAGAGTTTGGGCTTCGCGCCTTGGTCTCCATCTTATATCCTTTGGTCTATCCTCAATATTCCGCTCACACTATAATATGTGGCCTCTCCCCTAGAGATCCTTTATGTAATTCTAATTTCCAAGGTCTAAATATCCATCCTCTATAAGGCTACCTAAATATCTTTCTACCACATACCTTACTTTTGTCAAGCCTAGCTCTAATAATGACACCACACCTACCCCAACCTCATCTTTTGCCTTACATCTTAACCTTTCAACTAACTCCATGCCCTGCTAGCTTAGGGCCCATATCTAGTAACCAAATTACCCTATGCTCTATAAACTTATTTACTCTATCAGCCATGTATTTTTCATTTCTATTCCTAGCCACCTAAGTGCATCAATTCTGTATCTCACTATGATATCTTAATGGCTCAGGTGGTGGTCTTAAAGCCTATAATCCCATTGTAATAGTACTTGCCTTACTAGGTGATACTATAAAAATATATATGTACCTATCATATGCAATATATATCCCATGTGCAATGTAACCCTTAATATAAAATGCCATTAATCCTAAGACCTCTCCATATACTCCTCTGCTTAGTCAATATGTTAATCCTAGGCCATATAATAGGTAACTATCATCCTGCATACATAGTAATCTTACATTGTATTGAATGAGGTGCACTTGCATGTGTTGGCCCTTAGTGCGAAAGGACATGCTATGGCCCGGATATCCATGGTGTACAAGTTATTTATGTATAAAAAAAACTTGGTAGCGCTGGGTAGCTCAATATCTAAGTGATAGGCGCTGAAGCGAAATTCGTCATTGGAGACTGCCTGTTTTACTAATTTGGTTAAGCATAGTAAGAGGAATATTACCTATTATTAATAGGTCACATGTGTATAAACTGTCAGGTTCGTAGCTTAGTGGCACTAATGTACTTTATCGACTTGGCATTACAATACTACTCATCCTTTTTTGAAGTTCAGGACACGGAGACATATACATTAACTATAGGGATAAGGATGGCTCAACGCTAACGTTAAATACGTAGGAAGGTCCAAGACCAATAATAACTGAGAAATAGAAGAAGTAAACCTGATAAGAAACAGTCATGGTCAATTGGCCATAGTTAAATAGCGTTAAACAAGATTTAGCCTATGAGTCATCTTTCAGGCTGGGATATTGAAACGGTCATAATAAAACTTTCAGACAGTTTTTTGTAATGGTTCGATTCCATTTCTCAGCTCATATAGTGTGAGACATAAAAATATAGGTAGTACCAGCGGTAACCACCTTGCCTTTCATTTTAGTGCTACCAACCACATGGAATGTGTACTAACCAGACCGGCTCACCTATCTTAATAGCATTCACGGGCGTTCGAAAACACTTGCTGGATGGAGGGAGGAATGCTCAGTGGGTAGTAGGCGGCACTATTTCTATTGTTGGGAGGACAGGCAAATCCCGGACAGATACTAGTTATGAATGAAGACAGCGTTCCTAGAAATTGATTTAGATGCTTACTTGCCTGAACTTATGACTGCCTGCCTCACTTAGGAATCCCCAAACTTACAGCGCGTTGGATCGGATGGAAGGAATTTGACCTTAAATGCAGGATCGCAGAGATTTGGATAAATAAAAAATGAGAGTTATAAAACCCGGTGGATGGGGATTATGCCTACGACCCACTCAACATGAGGGTTCACTTTTCAAACCGCATTTAATAAGCTTTTTCAAATTGACACGGACCAACCGGCATAGCTGGTCGTCTATTGCTTGATCGGACGAGGGGAGGTTATATGGAGACGCTCTTCTTGAGACCTGAACCTTTTCAAGTATTTATATACGTCGTTATATCTTTATTAGATTTAGATATGGATGGATACATGTTGTTATACTGGGCTCTTCTTTATAAACTTTGTATGGGATATGATTAGGTGGCCCCCTCCCTTTGGCGGACGACATCGAATGAAAGTTACAATTAGGTTAAGGTGGTCATACATTCCTCCCATACCCTGAAAGTTTTATACTAGCCATCAAATGAGAGGACAGATCCGTACCCAGATTACTGGTTGATCCCTCCAACCGAACCTTTTGTGGAATATGCGACGGAACTATTCTTTATAAAAACCTTCTTTCTTATTGTTATTCTTTTTTAAACCACCCTTCCAAACTTGGTGCCCCTTGTACCTTTTTCAGATGGGAATCTAATTCCGTGCCTCAACTTGAAATATAGGGCCTTTATATATTTTATTTCTTGGTACATTGAAATATACGCTAGTTTGGATATTATTTAGATAAATCCCTTTACTCAGCTGCCTACTTTCCTTTATATTTACTCTTACCAAAAACCCACCTATTTCACCAACTTTACTCCTTACCTTTTTAATGCCCCAAACAGCGAGCGTTGCACCGGTTTCCAATAGAGCTGTTGGGCCGCCTTCCATACAGCAGCATTCACAGGCCCACACTTGCTTTAGCAATCTTAGTTGAGTAGGTATGGCACTATTGCTATTGTTGGAGGGACTTTACCCGGCCAGATACTAGTTATTAATTAATATGGCATTGCTAGGATAGGAAGGACCTTTATATGCTGGAAAGATTCATGTTTGTGCCATGCATGCTACCAACCTTCACTTTTTACCACTTCGTGCTTTACCCAACTTTTGTGAATTGAGTGCTTTATCCCTTAAAAAACCATTTGCTTAATGAATCGCTTAGTGGCTGGCTGGGTACTGCTATATAACTTATCTTATAAGCACCGGATGGATCAACCTTACCCTTCTCTTACTACTGCCTTCACTCTAGGAGCATGGAGTTATGCCCTAACCCATTGGATGAAGCCAGGAAGGAATATCAGTAGGGGATGGCACTATGAGGAGAGAGAATACCCTACCTTTTAGCCCTAGACCTGTTCGCCCTAGACCACGAGCTTCATGAATGCTTAGGAGAAGAAATGAGGTTACTGCTAGTTACTTATACGGGCCGGATGGCAGAGCATGCATGATACAACGTTTTTACCCTTAGACCTTACTTAAGGGTTTCCTAGAACTCTCTCTTCCTGAATGAAGTGCTTAAGAGGTATCGCTATTAACCCGGGCGGAATAGCATGGCATAGCATGAAACAACCTTACCCCCTTACTTCTGTGTTTTCTTACTACCTGCCTTAAGAGCTAGACATGTTAGCAGCCCTATACCACAACTTCAGGAATCTTAGCAGGGACAACTATTCCCCTCTTATCAGGACGGGTTCAGACTACCTCATCCTTACCCTTGATTACGACCCGCCTTACATAATACCGTCACTTCAGAGACCCTTCTTTTCCAAACAGTCTTAGTTATAACCCTTCTATATACGTAATTTCTGGAATCACACTGGCTTGGCTTACTTTATGAAATATGCTTGGTACCAGACGATTCCGGCCGAGCTTTGTCGATACGATTCAGTTATTTGGACCCACAGGCTAGGAATAAATTATTCATTTTCATTCCTGCTACCAACCCTGTTAATAACCCTTCTCTAAGGAGTGCTAAAATAAAGCTAATAATAAGAAGAATAAGGTAATTTACAACATAATCAGATGCATCCTAAAGAATAAAAAAAAGAAGATGAGGCAAGAAGATCCCTCAAAAGGAGGGGCTGGCACCAAGGGAAGGGTCTGTAAGCATTGAACCTTGTGGCACTATTAGGTAGGGTTGGACTTTTATTTAATAAATGGCTAATTCTATCTAGGTAGATTGTCCTTCCCCTCGTACCTCAGGAAAGTCCCTCCGGGTCGTTTATTAGTTCAATTACTAATTCTCACATCAAACAGAGGATTCTTCTTCTCCAACTATTCCATATGGTAAATCACGGAGATGTATTAAGAAAACAAAGGATAACTCAAAGTGGCTCGACCAGAGGTAACGAAGCTCAATCCCCGAAGGAGGCAAGCAAGATTCAAAGTGAAAGGTCGGGCTTGCTGATCCCTGCCTAAGAATCGAGAATAGGTCAAAGCATTGATCTAACCAATCTGGTCTATGAATCTATTGTGCATTCAGTTGATTGTTCCTGCTGGTTCAATGGCTATCCCTAAGCTATAACAAAGCTGGTTTTGTGGAAATAAATAGGAAGGGCTTTGCTTGACCAAAGGTGAGGGCAAGGCATAAGATGCATTTGAAAAAAGGGTAAATAAACTGCATTTAAACAGGTTTCTTTATGGTTCCCCGGTCTGTTAAGTTGATGCCATACCCAGTGAAGAGTGTGTGAAAGCATCGATCGCAAGAAATATATGATGCGGTTCCTGTGTCCAATTGGTTCCTCCCCTCGTTGCCCACTCAATAGCAATTATATCTGGTCTCTCTATATAAATGGTCATATCTTACCCGTAAAACATTAGCTTTGTTGGTTAGCCCCTCTATACCCTATACTGAATCAATGGGTTAAACGGCTCAAAGGGGGTCTAAGGCTCCAACGAGGGCTTGTGTCTAAGGTAAGCTTTAACTGCTGGGTCTACTGAGATAAGTGACCTTTTGTTGGCTCTCCCATCTGTTTAATAGCTCCTGTCCTGACTCCTCATAGCTGATACCTGTGTAACTTTATCGGAGGTGGTAGGGGCTTTTGAAAGGTGTAAATATTGGTGTAATCTAGTTCTTAGAGGGATTCTTATATCCAAGTCTTAGCAAGCATGGATGTTTAAGATCATAATATAGATAAAAAGATGTAAACTCATAATCTGTCTGACTAAGGTATGTATCTGTACCACGAGCATAATAAGCAGGCTGCTCCTCTCGATCAGGAACATTCTAATCTGGTGCTGCTCCTGGCACCTTTACTTCTGCTGGTTATTGGACTTAAACAACTGTAGCATCAAGATAAGAATAAACTACTGAATCAAAGGCCAAAATCTCTATGTGTTCCTAGGTGTTCCTCTAGTAGCGTAGCCCATACTATAGTCTGCTCTCCCTTAGGTGACTGTCCTGTAGTTGGTTCTGCATGTAGTGGTACCCGACGATGTGGTTGTTCTTTACTATAGTGGTTGTTCTTTAATATAGGCATATGGTTGTTGTTCCTGCTCGATCAGAGAGAAATATGGGTATAATTAAGTGTACAAAGGTGATGTAAATAATATATATATAGCTAGTATCGTGCTTTAGAATATGATGAATCGTAGTGGTTAGTATAGATTCTGTAATCTCCACGACGAGATATTCGTAAGTGACAAACACAGTTATCAATGTATTAGGAGTCGTCCCTGCTGCCGTTTTTTCCTATTTATAAGGGGGGAAGGCGGAAACAAAAGAAACAATATCATGTAGAATAAGAAAATAAAATAAGTATCCGTGCACCTCATACACTCTCTTGTATTTTACGTGGACTGCTTGGGTTCCTTTAGTTGTTCCGTAGCGGTAAGTGCGGTGTGGTATGGCCTTTTTATCTTCCGGTGATAAAATGGGGCAAATAATAGTTGAACTAGTTTAAGTCTCTGTAGTCTCACTAGTTTGAAATAAAATGGAAGAGGTTTTGGAATGTTCCAACTAAAAAAAAACTTCCTTCGACGAGGAGACTGGCAACCCAAAGTGAAATGTAGAGATGCAATTATCACTGAATATATGCAATTATCATTGTAGCAACACCTAGCATAAACACCTGGCATAAACACTTGAACCTACCGGCATGGAGTTAAAGGGCTGGCAGAGAGAAACGTGAAGAAAGGGGTTTCTGAACAAGAATCTCCAGTTTATTTCCCAGATGAGTTGGTTTTTTCATCGAAATTATCAAAATTAGGTTATGGCGGCTGGAGCTCAGGGAGAAAGGATGAGGACTAGTTTATTTGTGGCACTAGAGTCGTTATAAGAAAAAATTGCATTCTGGTAGGTTAGGTGGCACTAAGATTGCACTACTCATTACGACAAGTTCAACGTAGATATGCGAGTTTGGTCGAGCCTCTTGGAAGTTTGTTTGTATAGGCATTTATCCGCATTCATTAAATTCGTAGTTGTCGGAGGCTCCACTAAAAACCCCCATTTGCACTAACCTCTTGTCGGAGCTTCACACTTAGAAAACCTCGTACCTCACCCCCATTTGAACACGTTTAACACTCTTGTTGGCTAGGGATGGCCAAGCTAGGATTGCTGGCTAGTCATTTTACCCATGCTGGGATAGGATAACCCAAGCTAGTTTCAATAACTTGAAACTGCGAGAAATAAATCACCCGACGAAGGCTGGGCTGGGTGGAAGAATCTTGCTGGATGCCAAGATGGCTGGTCTAATCACCGGGGCTTGCTTTTTTTCACTTGCTCTGGCTAGACCGCAGGTTGGGCTCAGTGCAGAAAGCTCTAGTCATTGCCAGTCAATCTTCATCAGAAGGAGCCGATCGTTTCCGGTTGTCAGAGCCACGTTCCCAATTTCCAGTCATTGCTGGGCTGGGATGTTCGGTTGGGCTTATAGGTTTGGCTCCCCGGCTACTTGGCTTAGATACTTGGCTTGGATCCTAGGATTGGTTACTTTACTTTGTTCTCCGGCTGGGAGGAATACAGTCATTGCCTAGAGCAGCCAGACATAGATCTCTACCTAGACCCTTACCCCTCAACCTAGACCTAGAGAGAAACAGAGCCCTCCACCTATACCCCTATACATCGAACCTCAAATATCCTACAGAGAATAACTCGACCACCCTACATGGGACCTAGAACCTTTACCCCACAGAGAAGACCTAGATCTCTATGCTAACAGGGCCCTCCACATTGAACCTATACCAATAGGGAACACTTGAATGCTCCTACCTGGGGGGCTGCACTGCACGGCTGGGCACAGCTACAATGGTCTCCGTTCCCCATGGTAGTGCTAGCAATGGTATCTGCCTGTTGTTCTGTCCCCGCCCGATATTGGAAAGGAATTATGGAAGCCGGCTAGACGCTCAACAACAGCTATTCATCCACAAAAAGCTTGCTTATTAAAGGGGTCTGAGCGCAGTTCAAACAGCTGATTACCTAACAATATTGATTCCGTAGGGCGATTGCCTAAAAAATGAAATAAATATATTGGTTAAAGATGAAACAAAAGTAATACTACTTACTCCCCATACTATTATTTAAAGGATCTCTTTGCCATAGTAAAGGTTTTTCCAACCAAGACCCCCTTATTGTTAATCTGTAATTGCGGGTGAGCGGTAAAATTCTTATATTTATTGGGAAGGAACTCAATCAACTTATTTACTAGACGCTCTGCCAGTTTATTTTCAAATAGAGGGGCTTCAATAAGTGCACTCGTTGGATTTTCAATGGTAGCCTCGTGATTAGCAAGCTAGAGCGGGTGGAGTGAATATATAGATCCTTTGTTCCGAGGTATGATCAACCAAACAACTGAGTAGAGTGGAAAGCATTCCCCCGATACGGCCTAACCAGACTGAATGGTAAAGGGCGCTTGCTTTCCCTTTTTCTATTATTTCAGAAGGGCAGTCATTTTAGTCCTTTTTGAAATCCACCTCTTGGGCAGTTGTTTTATTTCCAACCCTCATTATTAGAAAGTACACTTAATAGAAGCTGCTAGAGATGCCTTCAAGGTGGCCGATAAAGAAAAGATAGGCAGTTTAGTCAGCTCACTAACGCTCTTAGGCAATAAAGAAAAACGAGAAGGCAGGCCAGGCTCTAGGGAGGGATGTTTTTGTCTCTTCTTCGTATTCGTCTTTCTGTAATCTCTCCTTGGCTCGGCAGGCTCTGACTCCCACTACTCATATGGTTATTCCAGGTGTCTTCCTCCTCCTGATCCTGACGATGATGAATCCTGAATAATGCACCCGAAAGATCTGAGATAGATCATCCAACAGCTGACTGATTAAGTGAACGGTTCCGGTGCCCTTCAAGTATTTGATTGCCCGAGCATCATATATAATCTGCCTTTCGTAACCCGCCCGAAAACTAACCATATTGAGAGATAATTTATTCTTACCTAAAGGGAGCACCAAAGCATGAAAGGACATTGGCCCCTGGACTATGAATTTAGGTATGAACTAGCCCCTAATCCACTAAGCAAGGAAGACAAGCATACCTCCTTAATTCCACCCTGAAAGCCTATTACAACAACCAGCAAGGTAAACTTGTTTCCTGCTCTTTCATTCATTAGAGTGATTCTGAAATAGTATTCTGTTTATAAACTATTCAGTTATTATCCAATATCGTAAGATGGGCCTTATAAGAGGTGAGGAACGAATCCGATGAGGTGTACTGCTGAGTTCAGATAAGGCCATGAGACAATCTCGCGACCCCTCGAGATGAGTGGTAGGAGCTATAGGCGCCCTCCCTCCGCGCTAAGGTTAAAAAATGGGATAAGTTAGGAAACCCGGAGCCAAGGCAGTGGAACATCTATATACAATCTGTACATTTTACACGTATTATTAAGCGTATTTTTTACTGGATAAAGTGTTTGCTTTTTTTATATATTTATAAATTAGCGCCGCAGCTTTGCATCCTCCCGGATTAAAGAGCCATAAGGTGAAGGTGAGGAGGACCCCCACTAGGCCAAGCCAAACAAAGGGTTCAGGAGGCAAACAACCAAGCTTGGCAAAAGGGTATGAATTTTCGTAGTGTGGTTACCTATTATAGTATCTCCTCCTTGCCTTATAACTTGCCTTAGTAATTGGAACCGGGCAAGGGGCAATCTGGAGCTGGACACTCTGGAGCTGGGGAAATCCAATCTGGCAAGGCAATTCAATCTGGCTAGGCAATCTGGCTAGGCAATCTGGCTAGGGAAAGTCTTAGCACACCCGACCTCCCTCCCAAATCTTTAAGGGGGCCGGGTAGATGGGTAGAATCTTTGGAAAAACTCTCTCATTTATTTCTATATCGATCTATCTCTCTCTATAATTGATTTATCTATCTAAGCTTTATGGAGGTTGGACTTGCTGGACCGCACAGGGCCTTTCCTAGCTGATGCAGGCTTTAAACCCAGCCTTCCTTTCAGGACCAGTAAGTAACCTTACCATACCACATGCATGATAGGGCCTTTCAAAGCCTGGAACGAAGAACTAGGCTTATTACATTAGATAACTAGGCTATAGAGAATAAAAATAAAAGTTACCAACCAATACAATGCACTATGTATGCCATACTCAATCAATGGGCCGGACAGCTACAATGCAATATGGCATACTAAATAAGTGGACCGAGCAGCTGAGATGGGATCTGTAAGAATGAAATGTGCGCGAAAATGAAATAAAATAGATTTATGGATCGTGTTTCTTGATCATTAGGTTAGCTTCGTATACTTATACCTCTCGCCAACTAGACTATATATATAGTCCCTCGGAAGTAGAGATCATATAGTCCCCCTAGTCCCCTGGAAGTCGAGATCTCGCCAACTATGACCGGGCAGCACTGATAATCTCGCCAACTATATAATCCCTCTTCAGTATAGCATATGATAAATTCAAAGTAGAACATAGGAAATCGGAAGTAGAGTATATGAAATCCCCTGGAAGTATAGCATATGACTCGCCAGCTGCTAGATCCCTGCCCCTGCCTTCCCTGTTCCTACTTCCCTGTTTGTTCCTTTCTATTTATTCCTCCCCAGCAGCTAGGTGTCTGCTTTCTTTCGCTGCTTGCGTGCGTGGGTGCTGCCCGTGCTGTGGTGGTTTATAGGTGCTCTGTGGATTGATGGTGGCCGGGGAGGTCCCCGTGCTTAAAGATGTTCAGTTCGATCGGTGGTCGGTTTAGTTGAGCGAAGCGTTCTGCCAAGGTCGAAGCAGTAAGGCATGCAGCAAGGGTCGAAGCGGTAGAAACCACGTTATTAGTAGATCTTGTCTTTCTTCCCTGTGGCTTCATGTAGCCCCTGGTGTAGATTTGGTCTAGTTTCGTGTTAGTGGTCTGACCCGTGTAGTTCCTGTTGTTGGGATGGTTCGATCGGTGGCTCGAGGAGGTCGATTTAATATAAGTAGGTCGATAGAGGTAAGGCAAGCATATCAATTCCATTCCCTAGCTGTGCCATCCCTCTATCCGCGAGAAACGGGGTTGTGAAATGAGATAGAGTATGAACAGGTAGCCTTGTCAAATTGGGAAATTCAGAAAGCAAACTGGGCGTTGCGAAGGAAGTAGCCAATAATGTTCCTGACCCTGGCCCTTAGAAGCTGGGAAATTGACTCATGAAAGTGGGCGTAGCGAATGCCTCAGTGAATGTTCCACTTAGCCATCCAAACTGGGAAATTGACTCATAAAAGTGGGCGTATAAAGAGGAAGGATATAGATATAAAATAATAATGTTCACCTGCCCTCGCCCTCGGAAGGACGAGCAATAAATCCCTTACGAAGAGGGGAAATTGACTCATAAAAGTGGGCGTATCAAGCAAGATGATAGATAATGCTCACGTGGCCTATCAAGTTATCCTTCCTGCGTGAACCTGGTCCTTCAATCTGGTAAATTGACTCATGAAACTGGGCGTATGGGGGAAGTAGCCAGTAATGTGTCTATTTCCTGCTTAGCCTATCAATATGGAAAATTATAGAGTGAAAACTGGCGTATCAAGCAAGATTATAGATAGAGAGGAACCTAGCCCAACGAAGGAACTGGAAAATTTAAGAACAAAAGTGGAAAAGCTTGCTTGACCAAAGGGAGGGCAAGGGCGTATTTAGCACGCAAATGCACTTTTCCGGAAGCTACCAGTTGCAACCAGTAAGCCTCCACCCTTAAAATAAATATTGATAGAGAGTTACCTATCAATATAATGGGTTGGGGCCAACCAAAATAAAATGTATCCTCAGCCGACCAAAGACCTTCCGTAGTAGCGGAACAGAGCGCTTTGCTGGTGAAATAAATAGATGGCTTTTAAATACATTTGCTAAGTTCTATGGTCACTTAATCTTATATATCTTATGAAAGCTCCTTTTAAAGAATATATTAATTCATTCAGCCAAGGAGATACTGGCACTTGACTCTCTTATAACTCTATACAGCGTAAGGAAGGCTCAGCTATACATCCATGCCTGCATAATTTTATATCTCTCGGTCGGTCAGCTTTACATCCATGCCCGTATGGAGAGAGGCCGGCCTGACCTTCCATAGTCTCACCCTGAAGTACTGCTCGCTTAATAGTTTCACCCTCACCAACTCCATAGATTGAGGATTGACTCGCTGATTTCCTCGGAATGGATTAACTGGCTGATGGACGAACATTTGCGCAATGGGTCCGGCCCCCGGAGGGATTAAAGGAACAAGCCCAAATAGAATAGAGAGAGGAGAGGTCGGGCAAGAAAAGAGCTGATCCAACGCTCGGCAAATACTACAAATTAGTAGGATAATATTACATGAATAAGCTAAAGACTCATTCTCTTCGATCTAAGTCGGTAGAAGCATAGGAAGTCCATTTATATTTAATAATTTATATTTAATAATTTGTCCCGTAGCGTAGAGGCAGTGCTTCGCCCAAATACATATTAGAAAGATCCAGGGCCTATAGAGGTAGACTCGTCGGAAAGCAGAAAGCATTAGCAGCACTTACTCCAATAGATAAGAATGGAAAACCCAACTATAAACTGCATAATAGCTATAGCTACGTGGGAGTATAGATCGTAGGAGGCGAGTTAACTTTAACTATAGAGGTTGGGAGTATAAAAATAATATGAATCAAGGATGGAATGACTGTCCAAGGGGGAGGGGAGGGGGGGGACGGCTAAGGTATGTTGGGAGAAGGAAAGAAGTGGCCTGCTAAAGAGGGCTGGCTAGGCATTATCTCCTCGCGCTAGGGTTGGTTGAGCACGAAATATCGTATCTGATCACATGATTCTCCCCTTATCCGCAGCTCCATTGGTTGGCGAAATAGAGTCGGATATTAGATATGAGCAAATGAATTATCTCCTTCTCCGCTCTGTAGTTTCAAAGGGCTTCCCTTCACGAAATATTAATTCCCTTCCTTCTCCCATCCAGCTACTAACGAATGATAAGCCAGCAAGCAAACGGTTGCAATTCTTTATACCCAAGGCAAGATATATATATATATATGGGAAGCAAGAGAGAGACAGACAGGTAGCATTAACTCGATCAGCATTTCGTTGGTCCAGTCCAGGTAGGAACCAACCATGTTCTGTACGTTCAGCTTTAGTCGTCATTCCATTCCAGTGAGGTTCTCCTGTGGCCTTTAGGTGTTATAGTCTGATTAGCGTAAGTAAGCAAGATCTCTCTCTTAAAAAAAATATATCAAGCGGGTTCAAGAGATGGGCGGTTCACTGCTTTCGTTTCACTGTTTTCCACCTCCTTTTCCATCCTTCCATCCTTCCCGGTTACAGGCAATAAGGGCTCGGCGGTATAGGCTTCTGGCAAAAGAAAAGGCATTGATAAAAGGTTGCGGGTTAAAGGTTAGAGGCAAAAAGACATCTGGCAAAGGGCTTGCGGCTCATGGCTAAAGGTTCCAGGTGAAGGGCTGTGATAGGTTACAGGTGAAAGGTTACGGGCATATGGTTCCTCCTTGTTAAGGGCTTCTGTTGGGCAGGGAATTAGATAGATCAGAGAGCTAAACATTCCAATGATAGGTGGTGTCTAAAGACACTGTTCTAGCACTGAAGCACAAGTGAGCATTGCTCTACCTACATAGAAACACTAGGAACCAAAGAACTTCCATGATGTAGATCGACCCATACATAAGGTCATCTATATAAAGCACTAAGGTGTAACTTACTCCCTTGAAGTGATAAAGATGTGGTCCACTTAGATTGGCTAGGGTGCGTAACGAACTCCTGAGGGAGGTAAAGGACTATAGACATTCAGGCCAGGGAGGTAGAGAGAAATATTCACCAGGAGCCTTTTCCACGCCAAGATTAAGTCTTCCAGTTATGTCATTTCCAGTCCAGAGATGAGTTATCTGAAGAGAGAAGTAAGGTCCGGTCCGGTTGTACAAATAGATGGTAGGTCCGTCCCTATGAAAGTGAAACCCGCGTAAGGAAGCGAAAGGTAAGAGCCATTAAAAGATGACCAGGTGTGAGTTCAACCTGCGATTGAGTCTGTTACTGCCCAATACACGCTTGGCTTGCTCACCCACCACTATTATTACAAGCTTGCCTATCCCGAAGGAGGATATTTCTTTTGTTACTGAAGGGGAAGCATACTACAAACCCAAGCTGTTGGCGGGCTATTCCAAGGAGGGGTTTCATAAGTGGAAGGCAGGGCAGTTATAAGTTGAAGCGGATGGATTGGAATAACCTTTAATCACTTATTTATAAATTTGCCTTAAGAAACATGCGAATTTTAGACCCGGTTGGATAATTTATCAAACCCATGCCAATGACGCGTTTTAGAGCTCTTCAATCGCTTCTCAGAAGCTTTTCAAGATTTACACACAGACGAACCAGCATGCCTTGCATATATTGCTTAAGGACATGGCCTTTTCTCTTTTGCTTCAGGGGAGAGCGCTGGAAATAATTGCGAAATATAAGAAAACAGGAAGTTTAAGACCCCGGTGGATGGATGGGATGGATAGAGAATCACCTTAAAATGCTATGAGTAATCGACTTGCCTAAACAAAAACGCTACTTATTTATACCGGTTGCCGCTTACCCCCGACAACACTGGGGATTATATAGCTTAAAAAGCATCTCAGAACGTTTTGGTTTTATTGGTCGGAACAGTACGGTAATGACCTACCATGATATATACTTGTATGAATACTTGTATTATGTAACCCCCTCCTTACTGTACTCAGATAGAACTATTCCGTATCCTTATTCTATTGTTTATTCAACCCTTCTTTATTTCACTAACTTGCCAGAACTTAGAGACCCTCAGCTCTAGACCAGGATTCACTTAGTGTGTCAATAATGTTGAGCCTTAGAATTTCAGGTTTATGGAATAAACTATTAGGAATGAAATGAAATGCTCTCAGGAAGCTACTTGCCTAATTAGAATCGACTGTTCCAGACCCAGTAATGGATGGGCGCCTCGAACCAGATAAACCACCCGCCCTATAATCGCTTTTCAGACGCTCTACCTTGAACGGATCAATCACCTCAACCTGCTGATTCCCTACCTGCCCTTTGCTTCAATGATTTGGAAACCGGCCTGCTGAAACCTTCCCACCCAAATCTATTATTTCATCTCTTCCTTTCAAACGGTAAACTGCCTTCACCCTAGAACGATGGAGGAGTCCCTGACCAACCCAGTCATTCAGCCTGAAAAGGAGAGGAGGAATATCAGTAGGGTACGGCACTATGAATATCCCTTACCTTACTTTGGTTTACTCACTCTTTACCCACCTCCAAGAACTATACCTGTAGCCTTCACTTGATGAATGAATGCACTTAGTGAGTCGGGACTGCTATGAACCCTAACCATATGAATAGTGAGTGACTCCGTCCCTTTACTTCACTTACTGCCTTGCCCTATGAATTTGGGTACCACCTATTACCCTATTGGGGTCCGGCCGAGCCTATTATACTCTTCTTCAATTAAGAGCCTACTGCAAGGAATGACTAGACCTACCCACCTATAGATAGAACTAGACCCGTGAGCCCTATACCACGTAGCCCTCCACTTACTGAATTAAGCGCTTAGGAGGTACAACTGTTCCCCCCTCTTATAAGGACCGGATATGGGATGGCAGGCACTATTCTGAATCACCTTATTCTTAGAGCTATTCGCTGCGCACCGAACCTTGAGTTGAATATGCCACGGGAACTTTGACTCGGAACTTGATTATTGCTATGATTCAGACCCCGCCTTCTATTTAGGAGTCGATTCTTTAGACAGACCCATACCTCATCTTCAGTGGAATATTCTTGGCTCCGCTCCTTCTCTTTTGTTATATCTTCGCCTCTTCGATCCTCCACCTCACCTTTTTTCAAATATCCAGGACTCTTCTTTATAACCTTACTTCCCTTTGTGCCAGGTCATTTAGCTTAGTGGGTGGATTCAGGTATCTTACTTATAACAAAGCCGAACCGGTTTAGATCGGATCGGATTAGCCTTTAGATATGTGATTTCTTCATACTACTGGATGAAGGCAGGCGCCCAGGCCCCAGACAAAGGAAGGGAATTAGCAAATTAATTTAGTTATCGATCGCAGTGCCCCTCGGGAAAGTGACCTTACCTTTAAAGGCAATTTGTATTCGTTCCATGGCCCACTCACGAGGTATAGAAACAGCGATTTGTTGGGGGGGATATGACTCTGTATCCTCCGCTCGTTCCTATACGCCCTTGCCCACCCAAACTAGTTAGTCCTGCCTGCCCCGAGTGAAAGGAAGGGTCCGAAGGAAGCTGCCCTTTGCTCCCATTCCACGCTCAACCGTCATATTCGCTAACCACCTGAACCACCCCCCCTTTATTTGTGAACTGCGGCTCCTTCCGCACCTGGGAGGTTACGGAAGCTTGGGCCACCAATACCGCAGCTACCTTACCATCATTTGCCCGCACTTAGAACATAGGATAGAGGGTCCCAATTTCCCTATACTCCCGGGCTTCGTCCACGTAGTAGTAATTGGTTACTGGACCGAGTAGAGTCGAGGAATATGCGGGGAATCATAGACCCACACCCATGGGAGGGAATAGAACCACCTATAACTCCGGCCCACTTTATTGGTTTCTTTCGCCGATAGACGGAGACTAGAATAGAACCCACCACTATAACTATATTGATGAGCCTTATTAATACCTCTGGGAATTGACCTATCAATCCTTAAACCCTTCTCCTAACTCGACGTTCACTAGGAAAGTTGGATAGAATGTGCTTCCGCTCCCGAACTAAGAATGGAGGGATATAAACATGTTGAATACTTGGAATTTAGCCTTAACCAATAGACGGGTGGAAGGATAGTTGCTTACCCAATTCTCTCTATTGAGAGGAAGACCGCCTCGAGGCAGAGGAGAGAAAGCGGTAGTTGCGACATCCTGATAAGTTATTTCGAGAACCGCCTACTTTTACTCCCTACCCATCTTACCGATAATTCCATACCCATTTCATTAGGAAGTTCCAAGCTATTTTCCCACATCTTTTGGGTTTTTTTGGGGGGGACTATCGCACGGCTATCGAATGCTAGCTCTATCCAATACATTCAGGCTTGAATCACTTACCACTCCTTTATGCTACTCCTTCCTCGAACAAGTCGCCTGAACCGAATCAACATGGATTCCACCATAGAAGAGAGATAAGGGGATATACTTAGATACTTAGGGCTTAGCCGACAGACGAGATACAATGGTGGGGAGCAAAAAGCGAACCGTCATATACTGGTAAATGAATATGCCTATGTCGGCCAAGGTAGCGCATAAGACGGGTTACCGATCCCACTATTAATGAGTCATTTCGACAACCCTACTTCCTTACTTATTCACGCTAAGCTCCGATCGCACTATGAATCCATAATTCACCGGCACTAGAGGTTCATAGAGGGATATGGATACCCAACTGCACCTACCTACGAAGGCCCTCATCAGTCACTCCAATCAGCAGCCCAAAAGGTAGAACATCTCAACTACGGATCTCGTAACTAGGGATCAAGTCAGCTGAGCTCCACTGAAAGACCTACCTAACCATGAAACTCCAGCTAAGAATCCCCATGGCCCTAGCCCTAGATACAGGCACTAGGAACCAATAGGCTGTAGATGCAAGTCTCCATCCATATCTCTAGGGATGCAGTCTTCAGGCACACCGCCCCACAAGGGGGGGACGAACAGCGACAGTCGAACGACTAAGCAGGCCCATGAAAGTTCAACTTGGCCCCTTGATCCTGAACTTATGAGCCCCGGAATTTTACTTATTGATTAGATTTTTGATTATTTCTTTACTTTCAACCTCTTGGCTTGAAAATGAACTCGATTTGAAGGTCCAGAGGTCCCGCGCTTATAAGGGCAAAGTAATCTCAAAAGCCTAAGTATAATAAGTATATTCTAATAGAAATAAAAAGAAATAAAGATGGAAAAGTACCCTCCCTAGACTTGAAGTCAGTTGTCCCACATAGAACATGTGCCTTGGACCCTATCTCTGACATAAAAAGTACCCCCCCTCTAATGAACTGGCTGACTTATAATATTCAGGAAGTGCTACAAAAGTTTTGGTTTATCAAGGGGCTGCTACCTAATCTGCATATATTATTGTTGCAGCAGAAACTGATGATTGAACACGAGGCGCTGGAGTTTGCAATGCAGCTATATTACATAATTGACTAGCAGAAGCTTCCATTCTAGGTTTGGTTCCATGTATGGTACAATTCTACTACCAAATGACTGTGTTGTCTGAACAGATTAAAGAACTAGTAAAGGGGATGTAGGGAGGAAAGGAGGTGGTATGGTGTACTCTTTGTAAGATAGAAGACCATAGAAAAAGGACTACTTTATGGTGCGGAGATATGCCGCGGTAGTGAGCAATCTATTTGTCAGATGTATGCAAGGAAAACTTATTTTTGGATCTGCCAGATTTACAGGGAAGGGATAAAAGGCATGATCCTCATCATTGCCTGCCATTTTAGAAGTATAGCAGCACTGGTGGCGGTGGTTTATTGTGACTTCTGTAGTTTTAACACTTACCGTATGGAGGACTGTTGTTTATTTGACACGCTCATGGAACTGCTAGGAGCTTATTGATAAAAATGGAAGGCGCAGTATAGAAAACAACGCGAAGCGAACATGGTAAATTCAGAGCTGATAATTCTGGGTGGTGAGTAAGGCGAATTTGAATACACATGTATTAACATTGTTACGAGGGGTGGAGAAAGACTGGAGCATACTTGGGAGTCATGGTGCGGGATACGCTTTACTGAGGGTGTTTATGTTTGATTTGGTTCATTAGAAGGCATGCCTACGAGATGCAATTGAAATAATATGAGAGCTGGTCTGTGCGAGTTATGCCGGTTCTACAGAGGGAGTGTTTTTGCCAGCACTGGGGCGTCTTCCGAGCAAATGTTTGAGCCTACTGGTATCATCCGTAGAAGATTAGGTTCAGGGAGAGCTGCTAACATTCCTGCAGATTTTGGGAGATCGCGGTGCTGTGAACATCTTTAAGAATATACTAGCATGTGTGATTGGTGTTCAAACAGAAACAATTAGAAATAAATTAAACCAAGTTCATAAAATAATGGTTAGGTAATTAATTCAGGTTGAATGCATTGATTGATTGATATAAGGTGCGGGTGGTTATGTTCGATCTAGAGTTGAGCGTAAACGTTCTGTCTAAATAGTCTCGGGAGTTCATAGAGAGGCCGTGGTTGGTGGTTTTAACAACGATAGGATTATTATATTAAAACTATGGCAGATGGAGAGTTTAGTTGATTCCGCATATGTTCATTTGACATAAATTTTGGGGCTATTCTAAATAAGAGATCCAAGAATGTAGAGTGTGAGCAGTCTACCTAGTGATGTGCAGCGCTGCGGACCTTTCAATGAATAGATGTTGCGTTAAAGGATCTACTTAAGTTCTATGGGGTAAGTTATACTGCTGAATTATTTGAGCGGATGGAAGCGTAGTTCGAGTCAGAGCAGTGGGTTGCAACGTTTAATGTTACTTTGTCGGATACCCAGTGTATAAGTGGACAATGCATAAGTGTACATTGCAATTATGAAAAGACATGATGGAAGTTTCACAAACACAATTTCTGCAGATTCTTGTGGCTATGCCCGGATGTGTTAATTATAGTTGTGATGGCTTGATCTCGTGGTTTAGTATAAATTAAGATTTGGTAACACATGCATGTCTGCAATTGTGAAAGTTTATAAGCAATGCAAAGTAAACTATTTAGAATGGATACATAAAATTTGTATGCACTTAAGATTTATTGCCAAGAACTTGGTATCTGCATGAGTAAATGCGACAGCGGATGAATAATTGGCTAGAACAAACAATACTTTACAAATTTATGGGGCTCAAAGACTTTTTGACAAAGTAATGCAGCACATTCAGTGTTTTTTGTGGAGGGACTCTTTACAGTGTTTGACTAAGGTTAGACCAAGTTGAATTACGTAGAAGCCCAATTGAAAATATAGTTGGTTGTCCTAGAGCTTTATTAACTCCAAACTTATTATAGAGGGGGTGCTTATGGTTCAGGGTTGTGTGAATGCTGATGCGCCGCCGTCTTCAGTTTGAAAGCTGAATGTGTTGCATCTAAAGTCAGAGGATTTCCGAGCCCTTGTTCATTCGGGTTTGGAAACTTTCTCCGTGGCCGCTAGGTGCGCAAGGGTGGATCTACAGAGGCAACCTCATGATGACACAACATAAACACCTAAAGAGGCACCGCAACCTTATTCTCTAGCAGGCACCATGTGCATGGTACTGAAGGATTGATGAGTACTTACTGAAGTTGGGCTTCACCAAGACTGCAGCATATCCAAATATTTCTTATTTATATGATAAATATTATTTTCTTTTTTTGGTCTTGTGTGTGGATGATCATATTCTTACAGGTAGTTCTAAGAAGCTCACTGCATGGTCTAAGAAAAGGTTGGCAAGCAAATATGACATGAAGGACATTGCCTTATGCATTACTTTTGGGGTCTAGAGGTTTGGTAGCATGCAGGGGAAGTATTCCTTGGTCAAGGGAAGTACACAGTGGATAAATTCTTAAGAGATTTAAGATGCTAGACTACAAACCCTTAGCCACTTCTATTGTGCCAAATATTAAGTTATTTTTTTATTTATATTTCGATTTGATAGATCCATCTTTTATAAGCAGTGGATTAGTTCCCTTATTATATTGTGAATACCAGGCCCAATATTTGTTCTGCAGTGAATACTCTTAGCTAGTTCACGGTTGAACCCAAGCAGATTCATTGGAAAGCTGTGAGACATGTGCTCGGATATCTGAACGACACAATTCATTATGGCATGAGGTATGTGTGTGGGAGATAGATAATTGTTGTTACATGGATTTTTAGATTCAGATCAAGAGATGTAAGCACAAGGAAGAATACTTCCAATTATTGCTTAGCTTGGGATAATATATGATTTAATGGTTCAACAGGAAGCAGGTGGCAATTGCACTCAGTTCAGATGAATCAAATTATATGGCAAAGTCCTCGGCATGTTTTGAGGCCATTTGGATTCACAAGTTTATTGCAGAGTTGACAGATCAGATGTTGTAGCCCACGGTTGTGTACTGTGACAATTAGAGTTGCATCAGGCTCTGTAAGAATCCATTGTTTCATGATCACTCTAAGCACATAGATATCCAGTACCATTTCTTTAAAGATAGAGTATGGAAGGGAGCTATTGTTCTTTATTATGTTTCGACTGATTTTAATGGTTGCTAACATTCTAAAGAAAACCCTTGCAGAGGGGAAGTTCGAGATTCTGGGATAAAAGCTCGGGTTGGTGGAAAAAACTTCCTCATAAAGACAGAGTGTTAGTTTTTTGTTGCTCCAAGTTGATATCCTAGGAAGAGGACGCATGAGTGTTGGAGGGGATTCCTTGCAAGATGGGTGTGCCTTGTGGGATAGATTCCCTTACACCCCTATGATAGATTCCTGACTCTTATGATGCTTTACATCTTCTATTTTTGGTCAGTGTAAGGTTATTAGAGATTCTATGACTAGTTATGATAGATTCCTCTCATGGAAGAATGTATAAGAGGTATTATTAACAGTTCAATTTTGTAACCACTTTCATAAATTCCTTGGCTACTGGACCATTCCATTCACCCGTGCTGTGGTTTCATTAATCATGAATGTACCCGCTATCCGTGGCTGTATCTATAAATAATATACCCCTTCCTTTTTTTATGTAACCCAAGTATTAACTCAGCAAGTGCCTAGGGAGTTTTATAAAGCAAATTTGTGTGTGGACGGGGTGGGTCATAAGATATTTTTCCCATTTGGGTTTATAACTTGCATTTGTCAGTAGGCAAATAGCTTATTTCCAGTATGTAAGGTTATTCTTTTCAATAAGGTACGGAGTAAGGCTGACACCCACCCAGGTTGAAATGGTTCCGGCCGATCCGAAAAACGTCCTCTCCTTTTGGTCGAGCGGCTCCGCCCCCTAAACGCGTATTTTATTAATAAAAGATTAGTTGGGACAGGTTCGGAAAAATCAATATTATAGTCCACCGGGGTCTCGAACTCTCTCTCTCTTTTATTATTATTATTATAAGCCAAATTGCTGAGTTCATGCAGGGTTGTAAGGCCAATCAGTTCCAGGCTTAGGCGATACAGATAGTTACTTGGTAGTGGTAACTTCTATACTTAGGTGGGTGAGGATCGAAGAGCTCTTCTCCATTGAACAGCTCATTGGGTCTTTTGAGGTCGTTGTTCCGGTCGAAACCAAAAAATTATTGCCATAAACACTTATTTTCTAAATAGAGCGAAAAATGCTTTGTATTATATTATTAAGTTCGAGATCGAGATCGAAATTCGATGGGGGTATATTAAGCTGCACCTAAGAAGCCCCAGTAAATGCCCTAACCCTCCTACCTGGGGTGATAATAACTCTTAAGAAGTAAGATAAGCCAGCGATCCTAATAATAATCCTAAATCTAATAAAGCAAGCACAGTTGTAGCAAGCAGCAAAAGTTTTAAACGTTGTCAAATGTGATTCTTCCTTACTAAAAGTAACTTTCGATGTGTATTTATGGGTTGGTTCCAAATATCAGGTAAAAAATAGAGTTTGCAGGGTGCGAAAATTACAATATAGAGGATTTTAAAAAATTATATAATTTATCTTTGCAGAAGGTTACAGGTGAGGTGAGGCTTATATATCTGGTTCCCTGTCAGCGAAGAATAATAATCAGGGGTCCCCTGAGCTCCAGCGAAGAATAATCAGGTATAGCCGGTACTAACTAGCCTTAGTACTAGCCCTAATATAGGGTAAGGCAAGGTATAGCCAGTGCCATAAGGTCTTAATCCATATTCCATAGACGTAGCTTCCGAGTAAGGCCCTAAGGTAATAACTTGCCTACGGTAATAGCTTCAGTCTTAGTAACTTCCCCCTAATAAGGTCGTCTTATAGTAGAGAGACTGCCTTAAGGTCTTGCTTACGGTTAACGGTACCGATAGTCTCTATGCCCTTACTCTATATAGTTATAGCCTTAGTTCTAGCCTTAAGAGACAAGCCTTAGAGTGAGTGGAGAAATTAGCTTTATTTTTCAACTTGCCTTTAACGCGCTATGCATGTACATGTTATGTGTATGTTGTATGATCCTCAACAGGTGCATTGCATATAAAGAGCATTAGTAACTATCTCTTCGTGTTAGGTCTCGCTAACATAGCCGCCCTGTCCCCATGCATGCACATAGCAGTTGTTAAGAGCACGATGAATGGTGATATCGATCACATATCCCCCGCGGTTGCACCTAGTTGTTCACTGTGATAGTGGTATTTGTCTAGGGCCTTGCCCCACGTGCTAAGCTAAGCAAACTCTTTAGGGACATATATCTTCTCTCGCCTGTCGGTAAGGGGACTTGGTTGTAAGAATAAAATCCATTTGTAGTGCCACAATTATGCCTTGGGCCCACTAAAGAAGAATAGTGAATGAGGCTTTTGTATAGAAGAACCAAGTATAAAAGCCCAACCGAGAACCGAGCCCGATAAAAACGAGTTGTGATTATACAAAAATGGAAATTATATAGAATTTCAATTGTGTAATATACTTAGTTCAATACTAGTAAAAGCTTCAATGATCACTATAAATAAAGCTAATTCCTTCCTCAGCATGTTTACTAATGGGAGTGAGCAGATTCTTTGTTTCTCGGTTCTGGGTATGACTCTGCTGGCTATGTCGGGTAGAGGGTTGGAGTTAGGAGTTTGGGAGTTAGGAGCAGGGGATTTTGTAGTAGGGCCATCTCTGTAGATTTTTCCTCATATTGAGTACCCATGCATGATGAGCAGCCAATTTCCTTGGATCTTTGAAAAACATCTAAGTCGCTATTTTTTATTTTTTAACGTTCACAAAGGAAGATGGGTAATCGGGATTTGTTCAATAGGATTTTTTGTGGTTTGCTCAATAATGAAATATTTACCATCCATTTTTAGCTTGGAGCATATAAACAAAGTAAAATGAAATGTGCATATCTTTTATTATACAATGCATTCCTAACTTTAATGTGCTTCGTATATAGAAGAGAAATAAGCCGTCATTAGGGTGAGGATAAAAAAGCAGCTGTTTTCTGCCCCGGTGTAGATAAAATATCCACGACGACCTAATCTTCCTAATAACATAGAATATAATATTCCTAAGGCTCATATAGGATAAGTAAAGTATAAGCATAGTATAATAAATTCCTAATATTCCTTCGTTCAATTGATCATTTCGCTGGTCCGGCACTCGGGAAAGAAACATATCTGTTACTATATGATGCATGCTTTTCGTTTCTATGATGTATCTGATGGTAATGACATAATATCAAGTCTAATAGAATGATTCCTAGATCAAGTAATAAAGTCTGAGATAACAAATATCATAGCAATAAAGCACAGATTCTACGCTTTCATGTTGCTAATTAATATAAAGAATAGATGCCCTAATGAGCCTAATGTTCCTCGCTAATTAATCTAGTAAAAACCATGATGCAATGTCCTAATGATTTTGCAAGTCCGTCCTTAAAGAGAGAAGCAAGACACTCCACTCTTAAGCTATCTGAGGATATCAGCTAACCCGAGTGGGTTAGGTGCTCGACGCGGGCTAGTGTTGTTGCCTCTTTCCTTACCAATGATTGGTATTTATTTCATGATGTGTTATGGCTTTCTGAGAGTGTTCTGTACAAGTATAATCTATGTCCTTGCTTTGTGTGTATGCCTCTCTTATAGTCTGATGCATGTGAACTATGATGTGCAGTGTGATCAAATCGTATGTCCTGCTGTGTTGAAGATATATAATTGAGTGAGTTCCCGTGATTTATATATTATGCTGTTATGATAGTTAATAGAATCTTACTGTGGATTTAATTAGACTAACCATTTTGTTCGAGATAGGAATAGTTTAGAGATCAATTTTATATATATGATTGCTTAGTGGATAGTATGTATTATTAACGATGTTTATGTTTCTGTGATTTCCCTATAGAGAGATACCAATTGTTGATCTTAGATGCATGGTCTTATTTCTTTGATGCATAGTGGTTGATCTTTATATATATATATAGTTAAGTGTATTGCTCTTAGTTGATTGATGTAGGATGTCTTCTAGGTGGATATCTATCTTAGATGTATGGCTGATCTTTCCAGCTGTTTAAAGAAAATAAATAACTTCACATAGAGATTCCTAAAGATACCCCCGAGGATAGAAGCTCACCCGGTAGGGTTTGGGGCTCGATCGGGCAGGTGTATGTGGTGTCTTTCCTTGTTGTTGAAGATAATTCATTGAAGTGTTGGCTTTCCTGCTGTAGCTGTTCTATAATAAATATCTATCTGTTTTTAGGTTCTTTCTTCCTGTTGCTGCTGTTCTAATATAAATTTATATCTGTTCCTAGTTCCTTTGCTCCTTGTTGCTGTTTCTATAATAAATATCTATTTGTCCCAAGTATCTGTTTCCTTGTGTGATAGAATTCATAAATGGCTGGCTTATGTTCCTTATTTCAATATACAGAATAGATGTGGTAATTGCTTAAAGAAGAATAATTCCCCTTAAATAGGGGTGGCGGGCGGGGCTGTGGATAATCCATATTCTAATCCCTTTATTTGAGCTAAGAGTTTGTGTCCCTTGGTATTGATCTGAGTAAATTGAATGGGGGTATGGGTTGTTTTCATGTAACTTGATTTCATTGATAGGGTAATAGAAGTTGTTGTTTGTCCCTGTACTTGTTGTTTGTTCTCCGTGTTTATCTATTTCATTCCTATTTTAAAATTGAAGTGTATGGTAACCTTGTGTATGGTAAGCTATATTTCTGGGCAACTTATTAGGGGTTTATGGTAGAGTTAAACATGCTAAAGTAGGTAGGAGTTTAGTCTAGTTGTAGGAGCTATGTTGAGTTCTAGTAATTAAGTTGAGTTATAGTTAGAGTAAAGTCTAATATCTTTTCTGTTATTGCTATCCTAAGAGAATATAATATTACTTTTAGAGTCTAATATTGAGAATAGGAAGAGTCTATATTGCAAGTAATATATTCCATTTACTAATGATAAGATCAGAGCCTATTCCTTGTTGTTAGTTGTTTTTCAAATAATAATAGAAGTAATAGATTCCAAGGTAATAACTAATGATTTATAAGTTCTATGTTCCAAGTAAGGAGTTAGCTAAGAATGAGTTCAGTATCTTCCTTATCTTTCTTATAGAGTAAACAGTATCTTCGTTCTATACCAAGTTATAGGTTGCTTGCCGTGACTAGGTATAGGTAAGTATCTGGGATTCCTTCTAATTGTTTTTAACCCTTTCTAAGTATTTATTCTTTTGAGAGGAAGTCGTGTTGATCGCTAAATGGATGGGTCAGGGTGGTTTTGCTTTGTTTGGGCTACAAGGTATGGGGTAGGTTTATGAACTAATAATGGGTGGAGTAGGAGATGAAGTAATAGCCCACTTTTTGCAGTAGCATAGAAAGAATATATATATATAAGAAAACAAGCGAGTAAGTCTAAGATTCCAAGGGATAAGAGTATAATATTAATAGTATAATATCTTTCTATAATCTTTCTAATCGATTATGGCTACTCTAGTCTAATAGCTCCTAAGTAAAGTATAAGTCTAGTATAATAGAACTAATATAAGAACAAGTTAAGTATAATCTTCCTAATGTTGGAGTTGTAAGCTAAGTTCTATTCCTAATCCTAATAATACTAATATTGTCTAATATTAATAATAGATATAGTTTATGTACTGAGTCATTTATTTCATTTGAGTTTCCTAAGGATTCTATAAGAGGAGAGTCCTTTGAATAGAGTCTATTCCTTTATGT
Organism: Larix kaempferi; assembly: GCA_027924585.1. Classification (NCBI taxonomy): domain Eukaryota; kingdom Viridiplantae; phylum Streptophyta; class Pinopsida; order Pinales; family Pinaceae; genus Larix; species Larix kaempferi. The sequence goes on from BSBM01001998.1 coordinate 61,885, forward strand.
TTTTAGTGAACTAATGGGATATCTTCATTTGGTTCTTTTTTTTGTTCCTAATATAGTATTCAAAGAGATAATAAGTCTAAGTCATGGGTAGTTTATTGGTGAAAAGTCCAATCTAAGCTGTGTTGTTGGTGTTATGAAGGACCTACATTTACACTTTAATCCACTACACCTCACGACGCAGATTTTGAAAGGGACATTAAGACTGGTAGGAACCATATTTCATTCTTAGATTCTATTATTTTTATACCCCGGGTTTTCACCACCTTACTTTGCTCAATGAACACAAGCATATTTCCAGATTATAAACACAGGGCACATACTGCTGTTCATGCATTTATAAGGTTGTTGTTTAGATTGAGAAGCATGCATCGAGAAACCACTACTACTACTTCGGTGTTTGATCATCAACCACTTACCTTTGTTGGCACTTAAGATACAGCGACCACCTTTTGTTGTACACTTAATGAGAAATATTTCATACCTTTACATTTAGGGCAACCGACACTACTTATCACCACGTAGAACCAGTTTTTCAACCCACTTATACCCATCACTTACCATCATATTTATATATTATAAACAGGAAACGACGACGCACTATAACCCACATCATGTCACCAAACATAAAGGGTGCATCGTACAATAATACAATACTAGCAAGCTAAGTTGATTGGTACTTAAAACCAATAGGGAATTAGACTCAGCAGTCAACTGGGCGTTATATAGGCATCTTAGACGACTTTAGTTCTTAGCATGAAGTCATCGTGGAGATCTTTAAAATATACACTGACCGACCCAGTTGGGTTCGAACTTACCTTTTCCTTCTCTGTCAATAGCGGATTTTCAATTTTGCCTAAATACAAATCTCCTTCTTTTAAATCCCTATAAATAAAATGTTTGTTGTAGGCTCGAGCTATTCGATCATTATATACTCGAGCATGTTCCAATGCCTTAAGCCTCTTTTTGTCCAAAGTGTATAATTTTGCAATTTTCATAATGTGTCTCTATGATTCTGGGATAAGCTCATCAAATGTAACTCAGAGTGATGGTAGAATCACCTCATAAGGGAGGATTGCCTCTGTGCCAAACACAATTGAGAAAGGGGTTGCCACCCCCCGTAGCAGTCTTGACACTGGCCCTATAAGCCCAAAGTGCATAAAATAGTTGTTGATGCCAATCTCTACCATTTGCCTTTACAGTTCTGGCTAGGATTCTTACTATTCTCTTTTTTGTTGCCTCTGCCTACACATAACCCTGAGGATAATAGGGGAGTTTATAATCTTTGTTTAATGTTTAATCTGTCCAGTAGTTCCTTCAACTCAGAGGAGCATAACTGTGGTCCATTGACTTATATAATGGCATATGGTATGTCGAATCTGCAAATAATATGCTCGAGGATAAATTTGACAATCATTGAACCTTTGACTCTCTTCAACGGCTTCGACCCATTTGGTAAAATGATCTATCGCTATGATAATGAACTTATGTCCCTTTGAGGATAGAGGGTTTCTTTGACCGATGATATCAAATGACCCAAGGGAGAATGGCCATGGCGATTAGATGGAATAAGTCCATATGCGGGTGCGTGAACCAGGCAGGTTGGCGTGCCTCTTACATGGTTCACACCTCTCCTGATGAAGTTCTTTACATCCTCGTGTATAGTTAGCCAATAATAGCCCACGTTTAGGATTTTATTATCTAAGGCTAAGGTACTAAAATGTCCACCACAGATATTGGCATGAGCTTCTTTAAAAACTGTGTTTTCCTCTATTTTATTTGGGCATCTTAATAACATTCCTCTTCGATATAGGACTCCATTGATTACTATGTACCTCCTAGAAGCATTTGTAATAAAATTGATTAAGGTTTTATGAGTAATTTCTTCTAGGATAATTCCATTCTAAAGGTAGTTTTGGATGCCCTGATACCGCGATCAGTGAGCTTCTTGTGAATTTGAATCCTCAGATTCTTTTGGCAATTCTTCCTCGCCTTATCTTGGCGGCCAAGCAATTATTCCTCGGATTATTTTTGGCAAGCTTTCACTTATATGGAGAATATTCAATTGATCCTGGACTTCTGTCTCTAAAATAAGATCATATGGAACTCGAATCACATTCGAAGCTACGCTGAGTCGTAATCTGTCTATGGTTTTGTCGGGGATGAGTTTGTCGCTACTGATAAAGCCAGTAAGTAAGCATAAACGTTTACAACTCGAGGGGCGAAGTTGCTCGATCTCCTTACGTCGATCTAAGGACGTTTATTATTTTCAATTATTTGTAACTTTTGAAATAAGTTTATGCTGATTGTATGGTACTTCTTCAAAGTATCATTTTTTATTGTGTATGCCCCCTTGATTTGAGAGCATACAATCTAGGAATCTCCAATTATGTTTAGGGCCTTCACCCCAAAGTCTTAAGCAGCTCTGAGTCCGATAATAAAGGCGATGTACTCAGTGGCATTGTTGGTGACATCAAACTGTAATATATAAGTAAAGTACTGGGGTTCTTAGTTTGGAGGTCAAATAACAATCCCGACCCCTGCCCCCCCAGTTTGTTCTTGGCACCATAAAAAGAAAGAATCCACGCATCTAGATGTTGACAGAAGGCTGGTTCCATGACTTCCTCATCTAGGAGAGAGTCATCGATGGGTTTCTCTGTTGGCAGTGGACATTATGCTAGATGATCTGCTATGACTTGGCCTTTCACCGACTTTTGTGACTTTAACTAAAGATGAAATTTCTGCATAAGTAAGATCCATTTTTGCAGTTCTGCCTGTAAAATATGGCTTTTAGGCTAGAGACTTCAGAGGATCATCTCTGCGTATAATTTTGACTTCCTGGTTTAGAACATAAGGTCTAAACTTCTTAAGTGCAAAAACCAATGCTAAACACAACTTTTCAATGCATACGTATATGCGGTAGAGACATCAATTAAATAGCATCAGTAGCAGAGGAAGAGGCAGCATTTAAAGCATCCGAGCCGGCATCTTCGCCGCCAGTTATAGTGCAAATATACCTTATTGTTCTTCGATAGCTTGTTACACCAGCATCTGCAAGTGTTCCAACAAGTTTTATTTCGACATTCGCATTTGTTACTACTATAGGTGTTGTTCCGTCATCTGATGCATGTGTTCCAATCTGTAAATGCTGTTTCAAATAAGGTGTAAATGTAAAGCAGCCTTCGCCAGTAGAGTCAAAATGGGTTTCGATCTGTAGGGGTGGTTATGAGACTTAGTAAACAGGATCTGTATGTGGTTCTGAATCTGCAATGCTAGGATCAGCATCTGCGTATTATGGAACAGGAATAGGCGCTTAAATTTTCAGATTTTAACCTAGTTGTACTCCTGGCTTTACTTAGGAACTATAGTTGGACGGATGAATGGGAGGGGGGGGGAGGTATCCAAGTAACTTCTTCGCTTAGAATTACTTCATATTCGTCATATAATATGGATTATTCATATCAGATTCCGAGACGGGGCGAGACCTATGATGTGGAAGGTTGTGATACGACCGACCCCAATGAATGAGTGACTCCTGGAGCCCTTATTTAAT